>LAPY01001319.1:23911-43148 GCA_000970635.1 Eragrostis tef
TTTGCGAACATTACGAGTTACAATAAGCTCAGATTAAGCTGCTAGCTAGGGAACCCAAGCATGCAAGATAAGTTTCTTCTAACCAACAGACACATTCAAAGCAAAACAAGAGCGGCAAATTCAGGCTTCATGCTTGAGGCAGGTTGACCCAGGTTAGTAGGATGGCATCAGATCAGATGAGCAGCACCCTGTCCCGCAACAATCACGTTGCAGACAAGGACCCCGGTTTGCTTTCACTTCTTGTGCGCCCTGTAATCCGGGGAGTTGTGGGGCAAGGGTGACAGCGGATGCCTTGATGAATCTGCTTCAACTGGACTGAAATCGATCGCTCGGCCAACTGGACTGCCATCCTTCAGACTCGATGACTTGCGCTTATTCTGCAAAAAAATATAGGAAACAACAGTGGTCTTAGCTTCTTCTTTGAAGCAACTACATAACATAGGTGCTGTGCTCACAGATCAACATTTCACCTTAGCGGAGGTACTGGCAGATTGCTTTCTCTCAGATCGGCGCTGTCGCTCTTTCTCCAACTGACGCAGCAGCCTTTTGTTCTCTTTATCAAGAACGCTGTTGTCCTCGGACAGAGTGATGACCTTGAATGAAACATAAGAATCAGGCACATAGCCACAAGGACATGAGCGCTCCTCTAGTATAGTGACATCTTACCTCTGCCTCTGCTATGTCAAGATTCATTTTCAGAGTCTCCTTGTGCTTCTGCAGGTCTTGCACTTGAGCTGTCAATGCTTCCAACTGCATGTACAATGTCAAAGGATCAGTTGATGAATCACATGTTGATAACACTGGTCGAAACAATACGAATAATACCAGATTACGTTGGTCACATAAACATTGTTTCAGTAACTGCACTTTTATAGGGTTCATTTTTAAAATTCGACCTTTTTCTTTTTTTTAAAAAAAAACAAGGATGCTGAATGAATCCCTCAATCCCAGCATTTGTGGAAGTGAAATTAGCCATGGCAAATCCATATTGCAGATTGAATACATGGTCACGATTAATCACTTGAGAGGGGAGCGATGTTCGATTCAGAGGCATGAGACAGATAAGTGGTAGCAGTAGTTGGAATCGAAAGAGACTAGTAGAAGAGAGAGGACTGACGGTGGCATCTTGCTTGAGGCGTGCGCGCAGTTGGTCGTTCTCCCTGGCGAGTTCGTCGCATGACTCCATGGCTCGCTCGAGATCGCGCTCGTAGAGGGCGCACTCCTTGGCGGACTTGGCGGAGAGGTCGTTGTAGGCGGCGGTCAATGCCTCCTTGTCCTCGACGCAGCGGCGGAGGCCGGCGGCGTTCATGGCGGACTCGGCCTGCGGATTCGATGGGCGGAGGATCAACAAGGAGAAGAGAACAAAAAAATGAATACCAAGAACGGGAGGGGACCTTGAGAAGTTCGATCCGGCGATGCGCTGCGCGGAGGTCCTCCTCGAGGGCGAAGACGTGGTCCTGGAGGCGGCGGCGCTGGTCCTCGGAGGCGAGGAGCTTGAGGCGGAGGGAGCGGTCGGATACGGGGAGGCCGAGGGAGCTGTGGATGGAGTCGCGCACGTACTCCTCGGCGCCGCCGGGGAGAACCCTAGAAGCATCTTCCTGGTGCGCCATGGATGCCATCAAGCAACCGAAAAACCTTTTTGAGATGGGAATGGGGGGATTTCGATTTCGAATTGCCTCCTCCGAGAAATAACCGTTGCTCTGCTTCGTTTCGGGCCCCTTCCTCTGGGCCTCATTTCTCCTCTACACATCGGCCCAGAACCATTTTCTCGGGCCGAACACTCTGTTTGCTGTCCTATACTAGGGCGACATGAGGCCATTTAGACCAAATTTTCAAATGATGGCCTAATTTTACCATATTAATAAAAATTAAATATATTTAACAAAGTCAAGAGTCTCGGGCCCAACGCTGCTGCTGATGCATTCCCAAGGCCCAAGTACAAAAAATCTTCGTCCCTTCAACCTCCGATTGCCAAGTGTAGATGAAACACAACTAAATTACAGGCTTCGATCATTCACCAATCTTTGTTTAAACGCCCCGAATCTCGTGCTTTGTTCTCTGCAGTGTGGTTTACCTAACTGTCGGCTTAGCTAATAAACTAATCAAACATACACATCTCACCACTCCTCACCGCCACAGATACTGCAGAATATACTAACCGTGACCCTTCTTATAACAATACAGTGAAAAAGAAAATATGATTTGACCGGTTTGCAAATGTTGTTATCCAGAGTTCACCAAATCTTACTCAAGAATAATCTTTTCACCTGTTGGATGATGCCTTCCTTCAATCCTTCCCTCTTTCCCACTCATGCAGGGCTTCTTCAGACACGAAAAGACAACAGTCGTAGAGCATAACTTGTCCTCCTCATCCACCAGAGAACAGTGCTTTAACTATATAGTATTTCATAAATAAGAGATTTGCTTTACTCTTCTTCCAAGTATCAAGATATGCATTGTCCTTTGTTTTGTATTTGTGCATGCCCCTGCCTCTTCTTCTTCTCTATATAAATTGCGTTGCCTAGCTAGCTACTACTTGGCATTGCCTCGAACCTCTCTTCTTTCCTTCTCATCAAAGAACGCTTTGGTTGGTCATCACCAATCCACCATGGCCTCTGGGACTGGCTTCAAGAGGTCCGACAGCATCACCGACGTAATGCCCGAGGCGCTGCGCCAAAGCCGATATCAGATGAAAAGGTGCTTCCAGAGGTAACTAAATCTCTATACTCCATCTGCAACCAATCTCTCCATGAATCGCCTGATATTCTGATATAAGAAACTCCTCAAGGTATGTGTCCAAGGGCAGGAGGCTCATGAAGAACCAGCAGCTCATGGAGGAACTGCACAAATCAACGGATGACAAGCTCGACAAGGATAAGCTTGCCCAAGGCTTTCTTGGCTACATCGTATGTTCCACGCAGGTACCTTGCTATCCTTTTTATCTGCAGCTTGGGTCCTTGCATATCCTCCCGCAGCCATATATTCTCAATGAAATTTAACCAGGGACTCATGGATACCTTCTGATGAGACAGTAACCATACATATGGCTTGCGTGCAGGAGGCTGTAATACTTCCTCCATACATCGCATTTGCTGTCAGAACGAATCCAGGTATCTGGGAGTACATCAAAGTCCATTCCGCTGATCTGTCCGTCGAGCAAATCACGCCCTCCGACTACCTCAAGTGCAAAGAGACACTGTACAATGAGAAATGGTAACTAATTAACCCCGTATCATCATATACATTGTATTCTGTGACAAGCGACATGAATGGAGAATGAGAAACATTTTCAGCAAATGAGTAAATTTACTGTTTGCCCATGCATGTGACACTTCAGGGCATACGACGACAACTCACTCGAAGTCGATTTTGGCGCCCTCGATCTCTCCATGCCTCATCTCACAATGCCTTCATCCATAGGGAATGGGATGCAGTTTGTATCCAGATTCATGTCTTCAAAACTGAGCGACAAGCCTGAGAACATGAAGCCACTGCTAGACTACTTGCTCGCCCTGAACTATCGAGGCGAGGTACAGTGTATCATTCGATCCTTCAGTTCAGAGCTCACGCTGTTTTTTTTCAGTGCAAATAATTGGAAATAAACTCTATCTATCCTCCTTGCGAATGCGCAGAAACTCATGATCAATGACACCCTCGACAATGTTACCAAGCTTCAGACAGCATTACTTCTCGCTGAAGTTTTTGTCAGTGGCCTGCAGAAGGACACACCATCCCAAAAGTTTGAACAAAAGTAAACGGAAAATTAATTTACCATGACAATTCACAAACATAGGACCAGCACCACGACCTACCTGATTGTTATATTCCTGTGATGTAGGTTTCAGGAGTGGGGACTGGAAAAAGGATGGGGCGACTCTGCTGAAGCATGCAGAGAAACACTCAACTGCCTCTCTGAGGTGCTCCAAGCACCGGATCCTATCAACATGGAGAAATTCTTCAAAAGGGTACCATCAATATTCAACATTGTCATCTTCTCTATCCACGGTTACTTTGGCCAAGAGAAGGTCCTAGGGATGCCAGACACCGGTGGTCAGGTAGATCTCAAAATGATTGACAGCTCAGAAGGCACGATTGTTCATGCTTGAAAAGGAGCCCGAGATTGTTTTTGCTTTCTTGACAGGTTGTTTACATTCTGGACCAAGTTAGAGCTCTTGAGGAGGAACTGACGCAAAGAATCAAGGAGCAGGGCCTGAATGTTACACCTAAGATCCTGGTGGTAAGAGCACCTCGCCATCAAGAAACGTAGAACACTAGAGATGCATGCATATAACAGGGGTGCAACTGACAGACACTCTTGCCTCTTGGTGCAGCTAACTAGGCTCATACCAGATGCAAAGGGAACCAAATGCAACGTGGAACTTGAGCCCATTGAGAATACAAAGCACTCAAGCATCCTCCGTGTGGCATTCAAGACAGATGATGGGAAAGATCTCCGCCACTGGGTCTCCCGGTTCGACATTTATCCTTACCTAGAGAGATACGCGGAGGTTTGTCAGTTATGTATTCCTTGGAAACTAATAACAGACCGAAAACTGTAACAGTGAGAGTCAACTCCTCTACCTTGTTGATTTCAGGATTCTTCTGTCAAGATCCTTGATATATTGCAGGGAAAACCAGACTTGGTTATTGGAAATTATACTGATGCTAATTTAGTAGCATCCCTCGTGTCAAGGAAACTAGGAGTCACTCAGGTGAACAATGAGACCTTCTTCTGCAATTAACCTGATTTGACACCACATTAACATTACGAAATCTTATATCAACTAATAGGGAACCATTGCGCACGCTCTTGAGAAGACAAAGTATGAGGATTCGGATGTCAAGTGGGGACAAATGGATCAGAAGTATCATTTCTCCTGCCAATTTACTGCTGATATGATTGCCATGAACACTAGTGACTTCATCATCGCTAGCACCTACCAAGAAATAGCTGGAAGGTCAGTCTACTTGGTATCATAAAATCCTCATACCCCCTATGGCTTCAAATGCCTTACAACTGATCAAACAATCATATGGCAAAATGCAGCAAAGAGAAGCCTGGACAGTATGAGAGCCATTATGCATTCACAATGCCAGGGCTCTGCCGCTTTGCTACAGGCATTAATGTCTTTGATCCCAAGTTCAACATTGCAGCTCCTGGTGCTGATCAATCTGTTTATTTTCCATTTACCCAAAAGCACAAGCGTCTGACAGACTTACACCCACAAATTGAGGAATTACTCTACAGCAAAGAGGACAATAGCGAGCACTTGTAAGTCCATACCTTCAGAGTATATAGACCATTTTTTGGTTTTGGCAGTGTTGCTGACAAATTTGGACGATGTCTTGATTGAATCAGAGGATACTTAGAAGACAGGAGCAAGCCAATCATATTTTCAATGGCAAGACTTGACAAGGTCAAAAACATCACCGGCCTAGTTGAATGGTATGGCAAGAACAAGAGGCTGAGGGACCTTGTGAACCTTGTAGTTGTCGGAGGCCTCCTAGATCCCTCGCAGTCAAAGGATAGGGAAGAGATTGAAGAAATAAACAGGATGCACCATTTGATCAACGAGTACCAGCTGAGGCGGCAGATCCGTTGGATAAAAGCACAGACGGACCGTGTGCGCAATGGAGAACTGTACCGTTGCATAGCAGATACCAAGGGAGCTTTTGTTCAGGTAACCAGGTTCATAGCCTACTTAACAGAGTTATATAAGACAGAAGCTTTTAGCAACTTAAGCATAAAGTTCAGTGCTAACCTTGCCGTTTGCCTCTTAGCCTGCTCTCTACGAAGCTTTTGGACTAACTGTTATCGAAGCAATGAACTGTGGGCTGCCGATCTTTGCAACAAATCAGGGAGGCCCTGCAGAGATTATCATCAATGAAGTTTCAGGGTTTCATATCAATCCACTTTATGGCAACGAGTCAAGCGACAAGATTGCTGACTTCTTTCTGAAATGCAAGGAAGACCCCATGTATTGGAACAAGATGTCCACTGCTGGACTGCAGCGCATCAATGAATGGTAGAAGTGTCGAAGTTTTTCAATCTGCTCATCTAGACAACTGAATTTTGCAGATGCGCACTCGTTCGGTGTTAAGAGCAATGAGAAAATCAATCATGTGTGATGTGTTGTCTTTTGTTGTAGCTACACATGGCAGATCTACGCAGCCAAAGTTCTGAACATGGGGTCAATGTACGGCTTCTGGAGGACCCTGAACAAAGGAGAGAGAGAGGCTAAGAAGCGCTACCTTCAAATGTTTTACAGCCTTCAGTTTAGAAAACTGGTGAATTCATGACTAGTGCAGAACTCTGGAGTATCTCTAGTTTGAAGAAAAACTATTGAAGATTATAAAAACACACGTTTCCTTTTTCAGGCAAAGACCGTATCGAAAACGGGAGAACAACCTATAGTTGTAGGCGCAGATCCTGATAGGATGGTACCAAGGCCAAAAGAAAGGCAAGTGTGTCCACTCTTGAGAAATTTACTGAAGAAAGAGCAGGGAAGCAACTGACTGACAGGTTTGTTGTTTGAGCGCTGCAGAAGGACACAAACAAGGATTCAAAGGTAAGTCTTGTTTTTCATGGTGCAACTGCAAACAGCCAAAAGAACGATGATGTCAGATAGATTGATTCATTGTGAATATTGTGTTTTTGCAGGATTGCGAGCAGCTTACTCGGACCAGTATTCCCGGCCTCCAATCTCTCCATAGATACTGCTTGAATGTGTGCTTTTTTGAGTCGCGGTGTATTTCCTTCTTTTTCTCATGCCTGTCACTTATTTGAAAAGATGTAAAGAAAAATAGAAATCATGGCTTCGGTGATGATTGTGAAAGCAATACAAAGAATAAAAAAAAAGCTCACCAAAGATAAAGTATGTCTTTAATGTTAAAGAATATTAGACCCATCAGAACTAACCTGAGTTGCGGACCTATGTGAGAATGTGGGACAAGTTCAGGGTCCCCTGCATTACACTCTTTTTCTAAAACAGCTGACTGCAGAACTCAAAAGCACTTGCCTGCAGAAACTCCTCATAAGCAGCCAGACTCCATGGAAACATTTATGGCATGCTTAGCGCCACTTGCTTTTCAGGACATATAGGTTGAAGGACTCAATTCTCAGAAACCAACGAGAGCATTATGGACTCATGAAGACAATATCATTAGCACATAACATATATACATAGACTAGCATAAGGTACTTGTCAAATTGAGCAAATACAGACCACATAAGTACGACAAACAAATACACAAGCAGCTGGCAGATTATTACTATATCTTCCCTATATTTACAAATATATGCGGCAAGAGGCAAATCCAAGAAGCATTTGAGGTGTAGCCTCATGGTCCTAGCCTCAGCAGTAGAACATGACCCTCTTTACATTATCCTTCAAAGCGGGAAGCGGTCTAACAGCTGCACCACCAGGGGCCCGTGTACTACGAGATGCTGATTGCGCCCCACGGCCTGTGGGACCACTTGCCATAGAACCACTGTCCGAGGTCTCTGGCTCCATGTAGAAGCGGGCACGGAATGCAGCCAGGTGAGCATAATATGCTGGTGGGACTGCATAGGTATTGAGAGAGATTTTAGTGAGGACAAAAGCGAGTGGATCTGCAAACAAAGATTGCCTGGATAACTTACCGATGGATACAGAGCGTGTGCACCTTGCATAACTGCGAAAGTGAAGGACATTAGAAAACTACTATTTCGAAAGGAAATTTCACAAGAGAACGGCACACTTACGTGTAACAGAGGTTGTTGGTAAGAGTCTGCAATGCATCAGCAGTGAAGTTGTTTTCATCCCACAAGACATGATAATGAGCTGGCCAGCTGGTGCCCTGGAGATGGGGTTCATCATAATTTGTTTGTTAGACATTATGTGACAAACCAGATGCAAGATAGTCCTGTTACTTACCTTAATGCCAGCATGGCTGCATAAGTAGAAGTCAAACTCAGTAGGATGGCAGATCTTCGAATCTACCACCGTACCTTTCAAAATGAGCAGTATGGCAGAAGCGTTATTTAGAAGCCGCAACAAAGACTAGTAGTGAAAACATATTAGAACTATGTTGGATAAGGTAATTGAAAATTTACCGGGTAGTATGTTTCCACTCCTGTCAATGGAATTCTGATCATTGTGGTTGTGAGCAAACAACCTGGTATGGTGGCGTTTCTGAACCACAATGAAAGTCACCTTTGGTTGGTAGTTTGCTTCCAGGGAGGCACAGGCCTGAGTGATACAGGTATATAGTATTTAATGGTGGCATCCATATATGCACACGAAAAAAAATCCTGATCTGGTCAAACATATACCTTTCGAATGGCATTGAGCTCATACAACAGGACCTGATAAAACTGTCCTTCACTAACACCATCCCTGATAAGGGCAAAATAGTTGAAATGTAAAGAGCATGATTCACAAGACCCCATATTCACATTGAGAGTACAGACCTGTAAAATATTATTCGCTGCGGCTTCTCACCAGTTGATTTTTTGAAGGATATAAGTAGTTCCCTGCATTGTAGTGATGTAACAAGTTAGTTACGTTATAAAAAAGAAATATTGACAGATACACAGTAGATATTATCATTCGACCCCTACTGAGCAACTGAAGTTATGAGTATAGCACCTTATCATTCCACCGCTAACTGTCCCTCTCTGTGGATCTTGCCAGACCTTATATAAATCCTCTATCAACTCTTGCCGGTGAGCTTGTGCAGAAACTAATCCTGCATATTTCGTCACCTCTGGCCAATCCTGGGAGGCCACAACCTGCAAAACAACATAAAGTTGCTGGTTAACAAATTAATTAATAATCTTTACCAAACAAAACCAATGACCCAACAACAGGTTTCTAGGCATCGAGCTAAACAAATGGATAATATTCTACGTACGGCAGCAATTGAGGGACTGCTATCCTCGCCTGGATGAGGATGTGTCACATCAGCACCAAATATGACTGTAGGTCTGTCAGTTACCAGAGGAATTCGCCTTGAGACTGCATCTGATAGTACATTGTTCCTTCCCCCAACCTTGCCAAATTAAATGATTGTCAATTAGAGGAACATTGAAGAAGAAATTGTAAGGGAAACAAAAAAACTGAGGGAATTAACCTTGACACTTATCTTCAGAGCAAGATTTGCAAGAATTTGTTTGTTCATTTTAAACACCTGCTTTGTACAACAGCACTGTGACACTATTCCAAGATCTATTTCACATACACGCTTCAAATCGCCTAGCATGAGGCAGAAGAACGAATAATTTTGTCAGACAATTCATGTGAGAGTCTAATGATACAAAGGGCATCAATAGGAAGAATCTTAAAGGACTTCATTCTCATACCATAAAGCGAGCCATTGTTATCAATAGTATTCCAATAAGCAGATCAACTTCCTTTCGATGAGGTCCAAGGATGTCCATTGCATCATGGTATCTAACTTTCAGAGCTCGCTCCACTTGATCAGGACGTGCATTTAAAGGTGGAAGAACAGGCTCCCGAGTGAAGTCCTGTTACGATTACTAAGACATTGTTATTGATATAATTAGTTGATGAAGTCCAAATCCTAATTCTCATGTTCGTGTTGATGCTTTTTGTAAAAAGATCCTAATTGCTAAAATACTAATGTTCAGACAGGTTTTGCAGGAAGCATGTCAATAATACTTGCCATTCCTGAAGCCTGGCACATCACCGCAAGTTCATGACAAAACCCACGAATAACACTATCTTGCACATTGCGGGCAAAATTGATGCACATCCAGCTTCTGACTTTACCACCATTTACCATTTTCTGGATAGGAGAAAATTCAAAAAAAGTAATCAAATGGACTGAATGCTGAAACTTAAAGTTCAGTGTTCGAATTTTGAAAATCAAACTAGAACTGGATGATGCTGATGGAACTGTAGAAGGGTCAAGCATCATGAAAGAGTTAGGAAGCTAAGAATCAAATAGAGGATAGCATCTAGACTCCCCTCGACTTCCCCTCACACTGTAGGCATTGGTCACATAAGAAGGCGACCGGTAGATTTTTCTGGAACGAAAGAATGTTCACGCAGTTACCTTGTTCATCATATTCCACTGACCAACTCTAGGTAAGCAATCCTTTTCTCGTCCAGTCTCATTGTACTTGAGCTGCATGAAGAGAATATACAACATAAAGCATGTTAATAGAGTTGCGTACAGTACAACAGATGGTGTTCCATTTCTTACAACACTTGTGTTGCTAAGAAAGTATGACAAAAAATAAGGGGAAAAAAGGCTAATATAGATAGAAATGGGGTCAACATACCCGTGGAGCTGGTAAAATCCGAGCCTCTACTGACGCCAGGCGATCACTAATCTTAATGCCAAACTCTTTTGCGTAATCGTCCTTCTCATAAGCATTATGTTTAACCATCTGCCCACCCAAGTACAATAAAGAGTTAAGATGAAGATAAACTTGCACAGGCAATTGTAGAATTAAAAAACTATATGAAGGCAATTGTAGAAATTAGAAAAAAGCATACGAAACCATGGAAATTAGGAACATGCATGCCTGAATTATATCGCGCTCCCGGTTACGTGGATGCTGGCATGTCTCTTCCAAAAGAGCTCTTATCTGATTCTGGTTTAGTCTCTTGGAGTATCTCTGTCCCTCTACTATTTTGCAGACCTGACAAACTCAAAACATTAATCAGCATTCAGTTACAGACACTTTGGGGGGGGGAAGTAATTTGGACGCTGCTGATTGCCAACTTGAAGGCAAGGAAGGTAGGTGTGTTGGATGGCAAAGCCATATGTCTCTTGAAAGTATTGTACAACTGACTTCATCATACCCCCTTCATCAATAGGAAAATTGTGGCACTAGGAAAAAGGTAAGTATCCCAGGGGTTATTTCGTAAATGCTTTTTCAAATGAGATGATGAACATGCATACGTTAATTCTCGAGTCGCCTGAGTTGTTAAACCAGATATTCGGTATTTTCTCCGCATGTTGCCACGATGAGTAACTTCCACCTTAACTCCTCTCAAGGCCTTCTTGATCTATGGTGTGCACATAACGGGAGTATATAAATAAATTGTTCAGAAACAAGTACATAGGATAAGCATAAACTTACACTTAACAAGAATAGGAAGAAATGTAGGAAATTCCATGAAAATTTCAGGGTAATACATTTTTGTTTATTGAAAGATTATTGGGAAAGTAAAATAAAATGCATTTGACAACATATTGACCTATCAAGTTCAATCTACAATTATCAAATAGTTTGTGCAAGTGTAGTTCAATGGTCTTCTAATTATGTGTGCCACAAGTATTTTTCCCATATGCCTCTTTTCTTCCTGCACCACATGATGTTGTGATAATCCTCACATATTATTAAAAAAAATCAACATCTTCTATTAACTTCCTTAAGTAACATTTCAAACACATTCCCAATTTTAGTATACAAACTAATCACTAATATTTTTCCTCAACATTCTTGAAAAAACAGTATACTGAAACTACTGTATGGAAACCTCAAGGAAACTGTAAGAAAGAAGCATTATATTCCAAGAACATGCCCAATTTTATCATGCAAGATGCGAAATACACAGATTTCGCTTAAGAACTCTTTTACTATATCCTAACATTTTTACTAACCGCGAAGAACCTTTTTCTGCGTCAATGAGACAAAATATTGGGAAAAGTTTAAATCCATGAGAAGACCTTCATACGTTCCGCGTCGGAGATGGGCCTTGAGTGAATGTCAGAATTCAGTAGTTGTGCGACAAAGTCAATTACAGGTAATGGCTCAATGAAAGCCGTTGCTGATATATCTGAAAAGGCACAAAGTGTAAAATACAAATTTAGGAGATATACGTTCAATACGGAAAGTAAATCATCAACTTAAAGTGTTTAAACTCATTGAAGTTGAATGGTGCAGACAGATCAATGAATAGCACCGTGCAGAAAGGACAGATGAAAAACATGTAGCATGTTCAGCGAATTGACACGGCATGGGAGGTGGTTAGATTACCAATGTTCAGTGACAAGCCCATCTGAGTAGGACGAATGCTCTGGTAAAATCCACGCCAGCTTTCTAATCCATCCCCAAGGGGCTGCCTTCGGCCCAAGCTGGGTGAAAAGAATGACCGACCAAATGGTGCATATCTGTGGGAAAACAATATGAGAAATATATTATTTCTCTTTCGGCTAATTTCAAAAGAAACATGAACTTCATTGCTACCTTGCTGAAGGCAGCTCCCGCAGCACAATATCAAGAACTTGCAATGCCTCTTGAGGAGCTTCGGCATGCCTCCCAGCTAAAAACAACTCAAGGCGGTGGAGGTCAGCTCGCGCAGCAAATTTAATAACTACTTTGAAATTCCTACGCCGCCTGCATATAAAGAAACAAAAAAAATTAAGAAACAAGGAAAATGTATTCGTATTTTCGTAAAACAGGGGTGCTTGATGAGAAACATCTGAACAACAGACCTCTCTGAACCAGAGCCATCCTCGTCATCGAGCAAAGTGATATGGAATTCCTGAGAAGTGAATGGCAATGCGCCAGCTGTGTATAGGCTCTTCCTACGATCATAAGCTGGCAGCCGCCCACCTAAGTAAGATTCCTTGTAAAGAATCACCAACTCCTTGATTATGGCTCGACAAACGATTCGTGATGTGACTTCTGGAGTGATCGAGACCTGTCAAAAATAAACTAGATTGTGACACAAGATAGAACAGGAATGAGGCTGCAAGATAGAGAAATTTAAAACGTACATCATACTGATGAAGATCCTTATCTGGCAGCTCAGCAAAGAAATGGTTTGCCTTAACCAAACACCTGGTGCCAATGCTACCTTTTCCTGGGCGCAAAAGGAAATCTAATTGATTTGCTTGATAATGGGATTGCAGGCACAATCTCCTGGATCGCACTAGCCTCAGTTTGCACTGGCATCTGTTTGTGCTGCTCTCTAGACGCAGCAGGTGGAGCCTCTGGTGGTGATTCCGAAGGGCCTGCCTGCATAGGTGAGGCTTGAGCAAGCTCATGTGGAGGTTCCATTGCTTGGCGGAGCTCGGGAGCTAAAGGACTTGAGGATTCAGTGGATGATGGAGCAGCTCCACGGCCACCTCTACCGCCATGAGGGAAGTGTTGTTGCCGTGTTGCAGCACGAGCCTGTCCCCTGCCTGGATGCTCTCCAGGACCATGCGGGGTGTCATCGCCACGAGATGGACGGCCTCCGCCTTGGCCCTGGTACCCTCCACGACCTTGTTGAGCATATGGGACGCCATGATAGCGACCAACCCTACCCGAGCCTCCTCTTGCAACAGGATCCGGGACCTGAGAGCCCTCACCAATACCAGGACGGTGCCTTCCCCTCCTTGAGCCCATGCCAATGACTGCAATGAAATGGTAGATAAGCACCAAGCACAACTCATGATTGAAGGCAAGCATGTAACATTTGCAATGTATATCATCAGGCCACATAAACAGTTAATAGGTGAGGACTAAGCCATGACACTAACAACAGCTCATAAGAAGGGTAAATGAAACTGAAAAATATGAGGAAAGTAACGGCTAGTACTACTTCTCCAAAGTACAGAAAGAAAAAAGAAAGAAATAAATAGAAAGCCTGAATCGGATCGATAGGCAACCATATCACTTTACTCGGCAGAGCCGAAGAAAAGAAGAAAATGGTTGGGGAAAGAACGATTGTAAAGGAAAATCAGCAGAAAAACAAGTGCATCTGGGGGGTTGATAAATCGGTGGCACGAGACCAGAGGGGGTATTTTTTTTTTAGAAAAATGATACATTGTCTGACTTAGAGGCATGCTTAAGCATGGAGTTTGAACCGACAAAACAAACACAAGCTCAAAATCAGGGTAAGCACTTGCAGGTGGAGAACACAGTTAACAAAGGGAAGAAGCAACAATATGGGCCTATCCTGGTTGAGAGAAGAAGTAAAAGGCACCAAGAAGATGGGAGAAAAATGATGGAGAAAGCTCAGGAGCTGAAAAAGTGCCACAACCTGGAGGTCATCAGGAAGAAAGTAAATGGTAATTCCTTTGCTGCCCTCTCTGTAGAGGATTTAAATTCTAAAGCTAATCTGGTTGGTATTTCTATGGGTACTTCTTTAAACACTATTGCTGAAAACATCAATTCCTTGATAGATAAAGAAACCATTCATTTAGATGCTTTTGCTGAACAGAATCCTGAGATTCTGCTCCCAGCTGTAGGTACTCTGAATTGTGATAATTTGGGTTTTGTTACAAGTGACAAGCCTGTGGATAACCAAGGCCAGTTAAAACCTCAACAAGAGGTCCCACAAGAGTCTGAGGCGCCCTGGACTGAAGTTGTCAAAAGAAATAGAAAAAATTTATCCAATGATAGGTGCATTTTGGAACATAAGAGGTCTTAACAAGGCTGGTAGGATGCAAAAACTAGCTGACTTCATAGTGGAACATAGCCTCGACTTTGTGGGTTTGCAAGAAACTAAGAAGAACCACTTTGAACCTAGTTTCCTTCATTTTGTTTCTGGTAATGCTAATTTTGTGTGGAAATGGCTGCCAGCTAGGAAAACCGCTGGAGGTATCCTAGTTGGTTTTAAGGAAGATTTGTTTGAACTGACTGGTTGCCAAATTAACAATTTCTCAGTTTGTCTCTATTTAAGAGACAAATCCAACAATTTCGTGTGGAGATTAGTTGTGGTATATGGATCATCTTATGATGAGTTCAAACCACAATTTATAGAGGAGCTACACCTAATCATGGATAGGTGGGATGGCCCAACTATCCTAGGTGGCGACTTTAATCTGATTAGAACCCATGCTGAGAAAAGTAGTGGTAACATTAACTCTCACTGGGCTCTTTTATTCAATGACTGGATTAACTCTTTTGGTCTCATGGAATTAAAACCTGCTGGTAGGAGATACACTTGGGCCAATAATCTGGATAACCTAATTTTGGCAGCCATAGATAAAGTCTTTGTGACAACCAATTGGGATCGTCAGTTCCCACTAACTACAATTAAAGCCCTAGCAAAATATGGGAGTGATCACACCCCTCTCCTCGTGGACATGGGTACTAATAGAGAGAAACCTAGTAAACTGTTTCGTTTTGAAAAATGGTGGCTAGAGGAACAAGGTTTCACAGAACTAGTTACTAATATCTGGAATCAATCATGTCCTTTCAATAATTCTATGGATATCTGGCAACATAAGCTGAGACTCTTAAGAAAGAAATTGAAAGGCTGGAGCATTAATGTTTCAGCTGGAAAAAAGAAGAGAAAAAAGGAACTAGTCTTAGAATACGATATTCTTGATAAATATTCTGAGACTAATCAGCTAACTGATGAGGAAAGAAGTAGAATGAAAGATATTCTCAAGAAGCTAGATTCAATCTGGCTCCATGAGGAAACCGCAGCTAGACAGAGATCTAGAGACCGCATGATTAAAGAAGGGGACCGAAATACTGCGTACTTCCATGCAGTAGCTAACCAGAGGAGAAGGAAGAAACTAATTACTGAACTTGAGGGTCCTAGTGGCACAGTAGATAATACCCAGGATATCCTAAAAGTTGCTGTGGACTTTTACAAAGAACTGTTTGGGCCTGAGCCCAGACCCAATATTTCTTTAGATACTAACTTTTGGAATGAGAGTGAAAAGGTTACCCAAGCTGAAAATGACGCTTTAACAGGAACCATCTCTGAGGAGGAGGTGAAAAAAGCTGTGTTTGAATCCTATGCTGAAGGAGCACCAGGCCCTGATGGGTTCTCCTTCTTGTTCTACCAGAAATTCTGGCCACTGATCAAAGCTGACTTGTTAGCTGTTATTCATGACTTTGAAACAAGTAAGCTAGATGTGACCAGGCTGAATTATGCAATTCTAACCCTCATCCCTAAGGAACCTGATGCTAAAACTTTGAAAAAATTCAGGCCCATAAGCCTCCTTAACTGCAGCCTGAAAATTATCACCAGGGTGTTAACTATGAGACTGAACAATATCTGTGAGAGAATTATTTCTCCTAATCAGAGTGCTTTTATCAAGGGTAGATTTATCCTTGAAAGTGTTGTTTGTGCCCATGAAATCATTCATTCTGTGCACAAAAGTAATGTCCCAGGTCTAGTTTTGAAACTGGATTATGAAAAAGCTTATGACAAAGTTAATTGTGATTTCCTTGAGGAAGTCCTTAGATCTAGAGGCTTTTCTGACAAGTGGATCATGTGGATTAGGAGCATTAATAGAAATGGTAAAGTTTGTGTGAGAGCAAACGATGAAAACAGCAGTTACTTCTGTACAGGAAAAGGTCTAAGGCAGGGGGACCCACTCTCCCCTTTGCTCTTCAATTTAGTAGCTGATGTTTTCACAAAAATGTTGTCGAAAGCTACAGAATCTGGGTTGATAACGGGTCTGCTAGGGGATTTTGCCCCAGGAGGGGTAGTGAGTCTGCAATATGCAGACGTCACCATCCTTTTCCTAAAAGCAGAAGTAGAATGTATTAGGAACCTCAAGTGGATTTTGTGTTGCTTCGAACAAATCTCGGGCATGAGAATTAATTATCACAAGAGCGACTTGCTTGCTGTTAACATGGAGGAGGAAGATATAAATGTCTTTGCACACATCTTGTGTTGTAAAAAAAGTACTTTCCCCATGAAGTACCTAGGGGTTCCCCTCCATTACAGTAAGCTTAGGAGAGAGGACCTACAACCTGTAGTGGACAAATTAATGAAAAGGATAGCCGGCTGGAAAGGCAGATTACTATCTTATGGTGGTAAACTTGTGTTATTGAAAGCCTGTCTATCAAGCATACCCATCTACCTTCTCTCCTTCATTAAGTTTCCTAAATGGGCTATAGAAGCAATCAACACTCATATGGCTCATTTTTTCTGGGGCAATACAGAGAGCCAACATAGATACCATCTAGCCAAGTGGGACCTTGTAAGCCAGAAAAAAGAGTATGGAGGCCTGGGCATTTTTGATCTCAGGAGTGTGAACATTTCACTTCTTGCGTCTTGGGTTAAGAGGTATCACCTGGATGATAATAAACTGTGGAAACAGATTGTAGACTTCAAGTATGATACCTCATCCCCTAATATTTTCGGCTGCCCACAAAACAAAGGATCTCCTTTTTGGAAAGGAGTGATGTGGGCAATGCAAGCAGCCAAAATGGGGTATTCTTGGAAAATTGGAGATGGTAAAAAGATTCGTTTCTGGGAGGACCAATGGTTTGGAACTTCGAGTTTAGCAATACATTATTGGGAATTATATGTGATAGTCAATGAACAAGGGAAAAGTGTGGCTGACATCTGGGATGGGAATGAACTGAAATTAACTTTCAGAAGAACAGTTAATATGAGACTCTATAACCTTTGGTTAGAATTAGTTGCCATTGCAGAGTCCATCACTTTTACAAGTGATCCAGATTTACCCATTTGGGCTTTTAACTCTAGTGGGCTGTACAGTTCACAATCCTTATATGCTATTATCTCCTTTGGTGGGGTACAACCAGTTCACACCCCTGCCATATGGAAACTTGTAGTTCCTTCTAGGATTCATGTGTTCCTTTGGCTTGTTGCTAACAACAAAATCCTCACAAGAGATAACCTGTCAAAAAAGAAACAAGTAGATGATAAAACCTGTATTTTCTGCTCAGATTTAGAAACTGCACATCATTTGCTGTTTGATTGCATTGTGGCTCAACAAATGTGGATTTTCATTACTGAACTGTTTGGGAAAGAAGTTGGATCCAACTTTGAAAATACGGCTCGTTGGTGGGTCAGCAACACAAATAATACTGAGCTGAACATTGTCTCAACAGCAGTAATGTGGAACATTTGGAATTATCGAAATGCTATGTGTTTTCAGGGGAGGATATGGACTGGGATGCGAGATGTGTGGAGAAGGACGACCGGGACACTGAAGAACTGGAAGAAGCTATGCAAAAAATCTACATCCTTGAGGTTGGAAGAAATCATTCATCAACTGGAGATCAAGACGGAGGAGAAGCCGAGGTTACAGTGCGGAACATGGAGTGGCAGCAGCCGTTCGACCAACCCACATGGGGGCGCATTCGCACCTGATGAAGATCACCGAGCTACTGATAGCTCTACCAATCCTGTTGAGTGTAGGAGTGCTCATGTAATAGATGATACGAGGCGTGCACTTCAGCCGTCCTCTTTGGACCTCAATGTAATTAGCGCTGAACCTGTTACGCAGGCAAACTTGGTTTCTGAAATAAGAAACTAGGGGGCGTCCCTTTTATCGAAAAAAAAAATGATACATTGTAATCATAACACGAATCATAAGAAGCAGATCGGCAGACGAGGGAGAGAATGGAAAAGATGGTTAGGTATGAGCAATCATTCGATCGATCGAGACAGGAAAGGAAACGGAGGCGAGGGGTTATCACCTTGGCGAGCAGGGAGCGATGGAATCGGCGACGAGGGGAGCCCCGACACCCCTGAAAGCCAACTACAATCTTCCTTGCCCCACTCCTCCGGAAAGCACTGCGCGAGATGGAGATGGGCCTTGCTGCCTCTGGTGGACGCCACGGACATGGAGTGCGCGCGCGCGCCTAGTGACAAGACAGCAGCACCCGTGCTTGGTTGGGCCCCCCGTGCCCCCTTCCCAATGCCCTCTCTGTTATCCAGACGCACTGATGTTAGGATTATTATTATTATTATTTTACCTTAAAAATGAAAATTGCCATGCAGCTGAAAACAGGTCTGGGGGCTGTTTGCTGAGAAGTCTTGGATCAAGACATACAAAGCAGCATTGGTCAAACATGGACGACCTATGGATGGTGTCCAAAGCTTGCCACGCTAAATTCGGGGTACTACATTTTTCTTGATTGGTGTTTACTTTGTTGCCGAACTGCGGCGTGCTGCACTCAGCTCACCCTAATTCATTTTTCGACCTGATCGGCTCGCAGCTTTACAGCAGCTATAGTATTTTAGTTATTTATTCTTTAGCATGCCAAAGCTTGTTAACATTGTGGCGGCCATTTTGCTCGCCAGACTTGTGGCGTGACCGCATATGTGGTGTGGCTGACTTTGATAATCATCCAAACAGAGCCTTGGTCCGGTCCGGTAGCACGAGAAGTTGAAAGAGCTGTTGTTATTTAGCCACTTGTAGTTATTAGGCTGCAGAACATTTCGCAAAAACAGTTTAAAAGCTTATTTAGATAACACAAATGATATAATTTTTCTTCTACTTCAATCTACCGGTCTGGGATACAGGACCCCAAAGATTTTGGATGAGGGGGGGGGGGGGGGGGGGG
>LAPY01001319.1:68914-93943 GCA_000970635.1 Eragrostis tef
CCGCCGTCGCTGCGCAGCCGCAGGGAGGTCTCCATGGATAGCGGGCTAGGGTTTAGAGAGACTGAAGGAAGGAAGAATTTGGGAAGGCCGCCAAGAGGAGGAAGACGACGACGCGAGGATGGATAAACGGGGAGATGGACCGAAACAAACAAATCTGGGCCCAGCCCATTTCCTCCAAGGCATTGGGCCAGCCATCTCAGGTCTGATGTGCTGTGGGCTGGGCTGTGTTTGCGTGGCAGTTAGGTAGGCAGCCTTTCTCACGTTGTCGTCGGAGCAGTAACAGGTTTGCTTCTGCGTTAAGGGCTTGTTTGGGCTGGAGTTTTGAGGTTTAGAAAAGTTGGCTGTTTGAGTAGCTGAAAAATTGTTTGTTAGATTTATAATGTTGGCTTTTGTAATATATATTAAGCTTTTTAGCATGCCAAAAGTCAGAAAAGCACCTCTCAGCAAACTTTTTAGTTTTTAGTTCATTTCAACATAAGTCAGCTTTTCAGCACTCCAAAAGCCAGACCAGAAGTTTGCTGTTTGTTTTAGCTTTTCAGCTGTCTGAAAACACTAGTGTGACTAGCTACCAACATATATTATAGGTTTCTATCTTGTACCTCCAAGAACACATAGTATGATGGATACAGACAGAGCAAGGTTCTACTGGAGTGGTGCTGGTGACAAATTCAAATACCACATGGTAAGATGGCCAGCTGTTACTCAGCCTAAGGAGCATGGTGGCTTGGGAATTTTAAACACAAAGCTCTTCAATGACTGCCTTATTACAAAATGGATTTGGAGGATGTACCATAATAAGGGAGAATTATGGTACAGACTACTTCAGGCAAAATATATGCCAAGGGGCGATTTCTATCAATCAAATAAGGTGAAAGGGTCACAATTTTGGCAGGCGCAGAGGTCGTCGCTGCCAATGCCGTCCTCTGCGCCTCCGCACACTCGGGCCACCGCCTTCTGTTTGTTGCTCCGCACCTTGGGCCCCTGTCGTGACGCGCCGCCTCTCCAATCTTCATGTCCAGTTCTGAAGGCCGACCGTCGCCGCCGAAGTCATGCTGTTGCCCCTCGTCGTCACGGGCCACCCTAGTGCTGCCACCCCGCACGCACATGCCCCAGACTCACCGCCTCCTCCAATTTCTTGCCGGGGCATCCCGTGAGAACATTCAGTAATCAGTTGTTCGATCTCCAATTGCAGTACAAATTGTTCGATTTGCTAGTTCCATTCACGCCTAAATGTGCCGACCCACCTGCAACTCCTAGACCGCTCCGCCAACTGATACTCGCCGCCGGAGAGCTCCAAATCTGAGAATTTATGTTTTCCCCATTTAAAGCCCTACCCGGGAATCCATGAAATTCATCACCAAAATCATGTATGAGACAAAAATTGATCACTCTCCCATCTTGTTCACCTCCTAGCGGTTCCATTTTAGTGGTCATCGCCTTCAATCGGACCAGTCCTCACCGTCGGCCTGGATCAACCTGCGCTGCCATGTCTGTCGTCCTGGAGGAGAAGCTGCCATGCCAGTGAAAGCGTAAACTTCTTTTTGCGTTTTCTATTAAGTGATTTGGTTGACTTGTGTGAGCATAATTGACGACGGGGAATGAACTAAACAGTAATGGGGCCAGCTAATCAGGTGATGACGGTGGTTAGATTTAAAAGATTTTGATAGTCATATATTGGGAGTTGTTGGAAGAGTGGAGTTTATTTTGCTCTCTAAATCTTTGAAAAGCTCCCTAAATGAGTGTTTTAGAAGTCCCAATTTTACATAACTGTTAGAGATGCTCTTAGGCTGATTAAAGAGCGAAAGAAGTTTTTTTTTTTTACACCAGCGAAAGAAGTTCTTGTTTAAAGACCCACCATGAGTAGGTCTGATAAATGAACTATGCATGGCTAAATATTCCAGGGACGTTGATAATGCTATGATCTGAACACTTTTGCCTCCTGAAAAAAAATACCCATAGATCACCCACAATAACATGTTTATCAATTAGGCGTCACATGAAAAATAGCGGTAGATTCAGGAATATAGAATCCACACCATAGTGATCGGTACATTAGAAAACACGCCATATCCAAAGTACAGCGGCGTGTCAGCGTAAATGTCAGTACATACAATCTATGAGCGTTAGCAACGGCCATGCAAGATCCAAACAGTAAACGTATCTGAGTCAGGGCTGCTCGCAATCTTCTTCATCAAAGCTGGGTGAAACTGATTCATGCATAACCATCATGCCATACTTCCTGCATCTAATCCAAGCACCCAAAAAACAATAGAGAAAGGTATAGATGCAAACTAGAACATGAGGATCCCAGGAACAACTAATGAGGAGTCAGATTCTTCAACCTCATTGCTCGACGCCTTTATTACAGATGTGGCTGTAAACAACAAGCATCCTAAATCAGCAAGGGAAATGAACTGTCTAGTTGCAACTACGAAAAGCGCCATTCACGCCGCATCAAAAATCTGATAAACGAAACAAATGGAGAGTCTGATACAAGGCTGCTCTTCTGAATCGTAATTCCTGACTAGAACACCAATATTGCCAGCTTAAGAAAAGATATAGAAGCTGTGAAGGATCTTCTATGTCACCTTACATGTTCATTGACCTACAAACGAGAATAGCATAATGCAAATTAGTAGGTGAAGGATACAACATTGTACTGCTACTTTATAGCAACAAAAGATGCAGAAACAAGGTGTCATTTACATTTAACACAAAATCTGCAGAGGATAACAGTCCTGAAGACAGAGGAGCTGGATATTCAATTGGAACAGAGTTATCTACAAAACGGAATCACGAAGTTTTGATAATATTGAATTATGTCTCAGAAAAATTGCTTAGTCTTTGGCTCTGTGACTAGTTCAGACCGTCGTTCTTCATAGGCACTATCATGTGGTTAACATCCCCATCCCATCCGTCTCACAAAAATAGGGAAACCAATTCACATCCTTATTTAACATACGCACTGTTATAAAAAATCATTAACGTATATTACGATACTTAGTAAAAACGCATTTACAATTATTAATCTGTGTACTAACCTGCAGCTTGAAACTAGATATTATCTTCTAGGCACATTACTGGCAGTAAACACTGGGAATCTAGGATTCGATATTTCAATGCAAACCGCTAATATATTTAATTCTTTCATATTGAGATTAGGATGTAATGAACCAGCACCAACTTAATTTTGTTATGATTCTGCCGTGTTGAGGAGCACAGGAACGCAGCAAAATTTCCTGCTCCTAATAACACAAAATGAGTCGATACGAAGATGCACCATTTTGAAGCAACGCTCAATCAGAGATTCAGAAATCCTAGTATGAATGAAATTTGCAACACTTGATACGGAAAGATGCAATTTGCGAGGAAAAAAAATCTGATTTTACAGTTACCAAGTATGAATGAAAACAACATTTTACAAGCATGTACTGCCAATAAATTATGACAGCATCCTTACCTCATATGAAGTACTTCGGTGCCTCGAATTCTCAGCGAAGTTTCTCCTTCACAGAGTACCCGCGCGAAGCAGGGGATGGATGAGCTCGACCTCAGATCCGGCGGCGGCAGCAGCGGCGCGGCCCGATATTCAGCGGCAACTGGCTGCCCCTGTGAAATCAAGCTCCCGCCGGCCCTAAATCCATCTCCCGCCCGGCGCCAAATGGATCTCCCGCTGAGCGACCTTGGCAGCCTCGCGCTGCCTCAGCGTCTCTTTTTCTCGCCTCAGCTGCGCGACGCTTTTCTCCGTCGAGGCGTTTCCAACGCGGCCTCGCGCCGCCTCAGCGTCTCTTTTTTTCGCCTCAGCTGCGCGACGCTTTTCTCCGCCGAGGCGTTTCCAACGCGTAACGCACGCGTACCCCCGAGGTGAGGCGTTTCGGTTACGCCTAGCGCTTCGATCGTGCGGAGGCGTACGCGGAATTACGCGTGATCCGTATTATTTTTTCATCGATTAAGTTGTGCATTTTCATTCGAAGCGAAGGCAAAAATAAATAAATATGATCTACTGTTTTCAATAATAATCATGCATCTCCCGCAAGCTTAGCTGCAAACTGTACAACTCAATCAATAATCGACTCTGCAGCAGGCAAAAAAAGAACCATTTTCAACAACATATCTCTGAACACATCGTTAGGACGGAGATCTCGTTCAAACCTGAACCACTTCAGCAAACAAACACATCAAAACTATCTCCTTTTACCGGATCAAATATATGGCGTCATTTTACTAGACCCAGCAACAATAATTTCGTCACTTTGCAACAAATGGACTAGAGGAAACGGCATGACAAAGAGAGATTGAAGAGGGGGTGGTACGTCGTTACCTGGAAAAGGAGAGGGCCATGGCTGCAGGGGGCGAATCTCGGACCAGCGGGCGGCGCCGGCGTGAGTTAGGGCCGGACGACGGCGACGGCGAGACTAAGGCAGTTGCGCGTCTGGGCGGGGCGGCGTGCCGGCGAGAGGTGCCTTCGCTGATGGTCGTGTGTCCGGGACAAGAAACCTAAGTTTAGCACTCACTTCACTACGTTTGGCCCAGCAGCAGCCCATAACACCAGTCCACGGTTCAAAATGTCCCTACAGCCCATAAATTGACTCTGGCATAAAAATGCGGCTATTGGTGCAAGGCCTGGCTCAGTCATCTTTGTCCTATCGCCAGCATAAAAATGCACCCATTGCTCCTGTCAGCAAGCTCTTTGAGACTTTTCAAAAAAACAGGAAAAAGAAAAAAGTAAGCTCTTTTGAGACTGGCTGAGATCAAAATTGTTCCAGAGTGACTTCTCTTTGCCTTGGACAGAGACGAAAATCTAACCTATGGACAATCTCACAATAACATCTTTATCAATTACTCTCTCTATTTTTATTTTATTGACGTTAAGAAAAGCTGAAATAGAGCAAATAAGAAAACAGAAGGACTACCAATTAGTCGCCACATGAAACATCTCACTGCAACATTCATGTATAATGAAAAAACCTCACAAGAAGTTGGAGCTAGATTGAGGGACTGTTCGTTTGGGTCGGAGCTTTTGAGCTTTTAGAAAAGTTGGCTGTTTGAGTAGCTGAAAAACTGTCTGTTAGATTTATAATGTTGGCTTTTGTAATATATATTAAGCTTTTCTACATGCCAAAAGTCAGAAAAGCACCTCTCAGCAAACTTTTCAGCTTTTAGTTCATTTCATAAGAAGTCAGCTTTTCAGCACTCCAAAAGCTAGATCAGAAGTTTGCTGTTTGTTTCAGCTTTTCAGCTGGCCAGCTGGAAAAACCAGCTGAAAAGCTGAAACAACCAGGGCCTAAGGCACGCACAGATATTCTCAAAAAAAGGCACGCACAAATGGACGTCCTCGAGTTCTACCGGGACCTGGCCCACCCAAATCCTGCGTTTTTAGTGAACTTGTACACCTTTCTTATGCGCACGCAGAATCAAGTCTCCCATGAATGGCCGCCGGCGTTGCGTTGCGTACATGCTAAGCAAGAAAATGTGGGTGACCTCGGATTTCATCTCTCCATTCAGGTAGGTACGAAAACAAACGCAGGTAAGCAGCTGAAATCGAGTGGAATCTAGGCGGGCAGCGAAATCCGATTGCCTCTGTTTCCTTCGGTCCTTCCTACTCGATCCCACTCCTATAATTACCTGAATAAGTTTTCAACGTGCAAAGGCAAGATACAACCCTTTTCTGTCTTCTTTTTTTCCCTTTTCCTGCTACTTCGTTGATTTATTTATTGGGGTGTTGGCAACAGTTTAATTTGCAACGGCTAGCACAACATAGCAGTACAAGTTGAGATTTTGTTCACTTACCGAACACATTATTAACTATATAAGTCGATGTTATACATTTTAAAGGTGGAGTAACTCTCTTTTACTGGTGTATGCCTTTTCTTTTTATCCTTCAGCCTGTTCGGCATGCTGCAGCTGCAGTTGTGACTGTAGAAATATAACTGCAAACACTGTAGCTGCTGCTGAAACACTGTAGCTGCTGTTGAAACACTGTAGCTGCTGCTGAAGAAATAACTACAAACACTGTAGCTGCTGCTGCTGCCTACTGCAAAACCTTCAAACGAACATGCTGCTTATTAGTTGAATGGGACCGTGGGTTAGTTCCAAAGGGATGAATTAGGATACAGAAAAGATTTGCGGCGTGATAAAGTAGGAAAATCAGATCTTCTCGCTCTCGTTACCTTTCCAACTAGCACTGGTGCTATTTGATAACTGTTTTCTCAAAGGTAGAATGAACACCATGTTATACAAGTCTTCAACAGCTCCTCATTCTTAATTCTCACGGCGATATTTTTTTAACTACTCTTCAAGCATTATATGCGTTCATAAACGTGAGTGTGTCTGAGTTATACTGTGTAATTAAAAAAAAGCATTATGTAATTGATTTTAATAGCCTATCAGTAGGGCATTAAAAAAGACATTATTGTGCATAGTTATTCTAAATATGTTGTATTTATAAAATAAATTACAACGATTTGTTGAAGTTTAAATTAGAGTATTTGTCGGCATGAAATGTGGTGGCGAGTTAGAGCGAGGGTGGGGTGGATGAAATTCAATTCGAAAAGCAAAGCCACGACCCGCGAGTGAGGTTTCTTTTTTTTTAAAAAAAAAATCCTCTATTTTTGGGTCTTGCCTACTTCTACTCTGTACGCCGTCCCAGTCTCCCAGCAAGGGAATGAGAATATCTTCGAGTCTTCAAAAAGCGGAGGGCGGGCCCACCGCCCACTGCCGCCGCTTTCGTTTCGCCTTTGTTGGCCTCCGCCCTTTGGAGAAGGAGAGAGAGAGAGAGAGCAGTGATGGCGAGTTAGCTGCTGCCACTACCAGCAGAGCAGCCACCATCTCCTCCCCTCTCCTCTTTGCAAAAGCAGCAGCAGCAGCACAAGGGAGGCGGAGCCAGTTCCTCTCTCCGCCGGCCGTGGTTGGTGGGGCGTCTTCCTCCTCCTCCAATCCGGCGGCGATACGTCGCTCAGGTACCCTTCCTCCGCTCGAACCTCAATTCTCCCCCAATTGATAGAGATCACTCAACAAACAAACTTTCCTCTCGTACGCTAGGGTTTTGGGAGCCGTCGATTTGAACAATTTTGCCAAATTTCTTCTTCGCGTCGTCTTCCTCCTCTCAACAAACAACAGCAAGGAGGAAGAACAACCGCTCATAGCAGCAGCAGCCATTGTCGGAGCAAGGACCCATGGCGTCCTCCTCCGGGGGCCGGAGGATGCCGCCCGCTGACTCCTCCTCCTCCTCCGCGTCCCCCGCCCCCGCCGGCGGCAGGAGGAGTGTCCGCACCCATAACGCAAGACTTTAGCTGCTGCTGCCTGCCTGCCTGCTGCAAAACCTCTGCTTATTAGTTGCATGGGACCGTGGGTTAGTTCTAAAGGGATGAATTGGGATACATTAAAAATTTGCGGCATGATAAAGTGGGAAAATCAGATCTTCTCGCTCTTGGTACCTTTCCAACTAGCACTGGTGCTATTTTCTCAAAGGTAGAATGAACACCATGTTATACAAGTCTTCAACAGCTCCTCATTCTTAATTCTCACGGCGATATTTTTTTAACTACTCTTCAAGCATTATATGCGTTCATAAACGTGAGTGTGTCTGAGTTATACTGTGTAATTAAAAAAAAGCATTATGTAATTGATTTTAATAGCCTATCAGTAGGGCATTAAAAAAGACATTATTGTGCATAGTTATTCTAAATATGTTGTATTTATAAAATAAATTACAACGATTTGTTGAAGTTTAAATTAGAGTATTTGTCGGCATGAAATGTGGTGGCGAGTTAGAGCGAGGGTGGGGTGGATGAAATTCAATTCGAAAAGCAAAGCCACGACCCGCGAGTGAGGTTTCTTTTTTTTTAAAAAAAAAATCCTCTATTTTTGGGTCTTGCCTACTTCTACTCTGTACGCCGTCCCAGTCTCCCAGCAAGGGAATGAGAATATCTTCGAGTCTTCAAAAAGCGGAGGGCGGGCCCACCGCCCACTGCCGCCGCTTTCGTTTCGCCTTTGTTGGCCTCCGCCCTTTGGAGAAGGAGAGAGAGAGAGAGAGCAGTGATGGCGAGTTAGCTGCTGCCACTACCAGCAGAGCAGCCACCATCTCCTCCCCTCTCCTCTTTGCAAAAGCAGCAGCAGCAGCACAAGGGAGGCGGAGCCAGTTCCTCTCTCCGCCGGCCGTGGTTGGTGGGGCGTCTTCCTCCTCCTCCAATCCGGCGGCGATACGTCGCTCAGGTACCCTTCCTCC
The DNA here is from genome assembly GCA_000970635.1 of Eragrostis tef. Taxonomy (NCBI): domain Eukaryota; kingdom Viridiplantae; phylum Streptophyta; class Magnoliopsida; order Poales; family Poaceae; genus Eragrostis; species Eragrostis tef. The sequence continues at coordinate 77,142 of LAPY01001319.1, forward strand.
GCTCGAACCTCAATTCTCCCCCAATTGATAGAGATCACTCAACAAACAAACTTTCCTCTCGTACGCTAGGGTTTTGGGAGCCGTCGATTTGAACAATTTTGCCAAATTTCTTCTTCGCGTCGTCTTCCTCCTCTCAACAAACAACAGCAAGGAGGAAGAACAACCGCTCATAGCAGCAGCAGCCATTGTCGGAGCAAGGACCCATGGCGTCCTCCTCCGGGGGCCGGAGGATGCCGCCCGCCGACTCCTCCTCCTCCTCCGCGTCCCCCGCCCCCGCCGGCGGCAGGAGGATTCTCCGCACCCAGACCGCAGGCAACCTCGGCGAGTCCATCTTCGACAGTGAGGTCGTCCCCTCATCGCTCGTCGAAATCGCGCCCATCCTGCGTGTCGCCAACGAGGTGGAGGCAAGCAACCCACGAGTCGCATACCTCTGTAAGTCCTGCTGCTCTCGCTCTACTGCTGTACGTGTGCCTTGCCTTGTTGTTCCATACATCATCATCGATCACCTGTCTCTAATTTCATGGTTACCAATCCCAGGCCGCTTCTACGCCTTCGAGAAGGCCCATCGCCTCGACCCCACCTCCAGCGGCCGTGGTGTTCGACAGTTCAAGACCGCGCTCCTGCAGAGGCTCGAGAGGGAGAACGACCCCACGCTCAAGGGCAGGGTCAAGCAGAGCGATGCCAGGGAGATGCAGAGCTTCTACCAGCACTACTACAAGAAGTACATCCAGGCGCTTCAGAACGCCGCTGACAAAGCAGACAGGGCGCAGCTCACCAAGGCCTATCAGACTGCGGCCGTCCTCTTTGAGGTCCTCAAGGCTGTCAACGTCTCCCAGAAAATCGAAGTCGATCAATCGGTATATTCTTGCACTCTTCTTTCCTACTCATTGTCACTGTGCTTACCGCACCCGACCACTGACTTAATTGCATTGCAGATTCTCGAGACACACAACCAGGTTGAGGAAAAGAAGAAGCTCTACCTTCCTTACAATATCCTCCCGCTCGATCCTGATAGTGCGAATCAAGCTATCATGCGCTACCCCGAGGTTGCACCACTCCCATTCCTCTTTCCCTCGGAAGGAATGTTCTGAAAAAATGATTGCTTATGCTCGTCATTATGTGCGTAGATTCAAGCCGCATTTCATGCTCTTCGTAACACCAGAGGTCTGCCATGGCCCAAGGAAAATGACAAGAAACCTGATTCGGATCTTCTCGGCTGGCTTCAAGCAATGTTTGGATTTCAGGTTACCACCCCTTTTTCTGGTTCAGTATCAGATACTACATTTCCGGGCTCCCAATACGTGCTCTCTAACTTGACTTGACTCATCACTCTACAGAAAGATAATGTCTCCAACCAAAGGGAGCATCTCATACTCTTGCTTGCCAACGTTCACATACGAGAGGTGACCAAACCTGACCAACAACCAAAGGTACCCCCTTCAGCAATCATTCAAATGCACGGGACGTGCGCGTGTGGTTGGATTCTTCTCTCATGGTGCTGGAATTTACCCATCTCTATCTCTAATTTATTCCAGTTGGAGGACCGAGCGGTGGATGCAGTAATGAAAAAGCTATTTAAGAACTACAAGAAATGGTGCAAGTACCTTGGCCGCAAAAGCAGCTTATGGTAGGATCCGTGAAGAACTGCAGTTCTGCTCTCTTCTCTATAGTGCTTGACTTCTAAGTTAACTGTTTGCATTCTAGGTTGCCAACTATCCAACAGGAAGTACAACAGCGCAAGCTCCTCTACATGGGTCTTTACCTGCTCATATGGGGCGAGGCGGCTAATCTGAGGTTCATGCCGGAGTGCCTTTGCTACATCTATCATCATGTACGACCAATTCTAAGTTCCTGAAACTAAAGTATTTACTTATATGGGTTGTTGCTGTATTTTCTGCCTCATCTCTGGATAGCTGACAGGACCTACTTGGCGTTGCCCCATTGAGTACGCTATCACTGTATTCTTTCAACATGAACCCAAAAGTAGTAAACATAGTTTGATTCCTCTGGCTAGGGGGATTGTACTAGCAGGATCATATGCATATCTTCTATGAGCATGTGGTTCATGTTGTTTAGTGCTTTACACCACTGTAAATGGGAAAAATGTTGAGGTCGTAATGTTTTTGAGCATTCCAATCTTGCTGTCCTTTCATATTTCAGTTTGGTTATTACGAGGTTCTGTCAATGAATATGCATGCAAACGTGCTTGATTATCAAGGCTGCTTGTTGGTCATGATAGAATAACTCTTGGACGCTTTCGTACTTGTAGCTCATAAAATTCTTGTGGTATTATTGGCGAGTGTTGATTTGTGTTATGTTGTTTCACAACAGATGGCCTTTGAATTATATGGTATGTTGGCTGGAAATGTGAGCCCGACGACTGGTGAACATGTTAAACCAGCATATGGCGGCGAAGAAGAAGCTTTCCTGAAGAAAGTTGTGACTCCAATTTACAAAGTTATCGAGAAGGTACAGTTTCTTAATGTCCATTTTTTGTATGCTTACATATAATTTGTACCCCGGGGTGGGGGGCTTATTGGGTTTGGTCTAGCCTACGCCAGCTTGCTTCAGACTAAAAGCTTTGCTACTGCTGTTGTTGTATATTTTATTTTAGTGCAATTATATATTTTTTGACTTCTAAATAGGAAGCTGAGCGAAGCAAAACCATGAAATCGAAGCACTCACATTGGAGAAACTATGATGATCTGAATGAGTACTTTTGGTAAGTACTGGCCTAAAATGTTATTTTCCTTATGATTGCCTGCGTTAGTATTTTGAGGAACCTCATCAACGAAATATTTGGCATCGCTGCTCAGGTCTACAGATTGCTTTCGATTAGGATGGCCTATGAGAGCTGATGCGGATTTTTTCAAGACTCCAAATGATGGCCCTCGTGACTCCGTAAATGAAGTACGTTCCTTGTGATATGAATATACTTTCATTACCTTGATGCAATCAATTAGAAGTAAGTGTGTAAACCTTAAATATTTTAATGACACACCAGTCAAGCAATATTCATCTTTTAAGGATTAGTTCATTTCTTGAGGTAATGCACAAAGCTAGGTTACTACGCATCAATGAATGACAAAGCCGTTTCTTTGCTACTGGTTTAGTAGTTTAGTTATATCTCAAGCGCAGTAGCGGAGCCAGGATTATTTGACCGGGTAGTCCCAGCTCCCAGGAGAATTGTGTAAGATCACCCAACAGACCTTAATCTTCTTAAGATGTTATATGTACAGTACAAAAACGAATTTACACAAATGCCAGGGTAGTCCTAGGACTACCAGCTGGCTCCACCGCTGCTCAACCATCTATTCAGCAGAGTAGGTATGATTAGCTGGCTTATCTGTTTCTAGCATTTTAGTTTAGCCTAGAGAAACACTCCTGTTGGTTAAACAGATGTATACTCTATACAAGCTCAAATTATCTCCTTGATCTTTCGCTTCATAAATAGTTGGTACTGATGTTTCTTCTTGTTATCCAGGAGGACAGACCAGCTGGTAATGATAGCTGGATGGGAAAAGTCAATTTTGTTGAAATACGGTCATTTTGGCATATCTTCCGTAGTTTTGATAGGATGTGGAGCTTCTTAATTTTATCTTTACAGGTTTGCATATCTTTGCCTCATGCGATTTCTTTTGGTTTATGAGTTTATAGATTCTTTCAGTTCCTCTGCTCTTACTATCTCTTGAGATGACATTCTGCTGATTTATCTTTTGCACAGGCCATGATTATAATTGCTTGGAATGGTGGCACACCTAGTGATATCTTTGATGCAGGAGTATTTAAACAGGTTTTGAGTATATTTATAACTGCTGCGATACTGAAATTGTGTCAAGGTATATCACCTTCCCCTCCAGCTAGGTGGTTTTGTTATTTCATAAAAGAGACTGATATGTGCATATAATTGATTGGGGAGAATTGGATCGGTGACACTGAAAGATCGTGAGTTTAGAAATTTACCATCCAACTGACTTGGTACATATATGTACCATTGAAAGATCCAAATCTTTAGAAATTTACCATTTCTGTTAATTTTCACCGTGAAGTGTATATTTGTTGACCATTTTGCCCCTGCCTTATCTCTTAACTTGGCCCTCATCTTCCTCCTCTCGCACTATAGCAACAGAAAGGCCGTGAAGAACAGCCGCCTCTCGCCGGCGACCTGTTCGAACCGAGCGCTCCTCGTCGCCTCGCCCCTCCTTCCCAAGCCGTGCGCCCCTCCACCCCTCTGCTTCCTCAGCCAGGCGCCCCTCTCCTTTGCTTTCCCCCGTCTAGCAGAACGAGTCAAGTTGACGGAACCATGGCTGGAAGGTTGAGCTGCCGGAGACGGTCGAGCTTCTGGTGAAAAACTGAGCCTGGAAGTTGGAGCTACCAGGCGCAGCGAGGTCGTGGAGGCCATCCGCTGACGCCAACTTTTTATCATCTCTGTTGTCCCCAATCGAGCCTTTGACCAGCAAATAGAAGCCGAACGGAGCGCAATCCATTCGATTCACATAGTATTCGTCCAAATCAAAAGCTAATTTGAGCACTTTACACCAAAAACTCACACATTGGGCAAGAAACGTGGAGATTGAGAAGCAAGCGACTTGCTTGCTACTTGCAGGATGTAGTTTTCCCAATTAAACACAGACTATTGCACTCAATTGAACTATACGGTGCCAGCCATCATGGAAGCAGTCGGGAGCATGCGAGGATATTTCCTCCTTGCGCCAGCTCACAGGCCACGGTGGCTCTGCCCTGCTGCCTCACTCTTAGCCTCCTGGTCGAGCGCACGTCCGGGCCGCGGTTCCGCTAAGTGAGGCAGGAAAGCTACGGGAGGAGGCCAATCCACTGGGGAGCAGGGTCGAGCGCGCGCTGGCCGTCAGGAAGCAGAGCATCCCACACGGCGCGTCCGCCGCCTGCGCCAACCTGCTTGCTCGGTGCGAGAGGTGGAAGATAAGGCAGGGGCACAACGGTCCATAATTTTACTTTTCACGGTCAAAACTAACAGAGTGGTAAATTTCTAAACATTTGAATCTTTGGATGGTACATATATGTACAGAGTTAGTTCGATGGTAAATTTCTAAAGTGAGGATCTTTCGGTGTCACCAATCTAATTATCCCTTGATTGATTCTGTTGTAATGAGGCTTGTAGTTGCATGTCAAGTTCGCTAAAAGTTGCCTGCATCCTAATTGGTCATTTTGTTCTCATCACTTGTGATGAGCTGTAGAGCTCCCTATTTTGGTGGCTACTGCACCAGATGTCAGTGACAAGATCAGTGCACTAAGATCATTCTTTCATGGAAGTCCCTTTGTGGGGATAATTGTGTGATATTTGATCCTGACTTATTAGATAGTACCATTTAAATATAACACTTTCTTATCATTACGAATTCAAGAACGGGTGCAGTGCTGGAAACAGCATAGTGGAGCATACTAATGATTGTCGAGTATTCTCAAGTCCAGTCTTCATAGGAATATGGGGGAAAAACTTGCAAGGATTCTAGGCCAGTCATCCATCTTGTTCGGACTTTCATTTTTATGTCAATTGATTCTTGGAAGTTATTGTTAGCGAACTATTTTTTGCCTCTCGATATTTTTAATTTTCCTCAAGATTAACTTACTTATGTTTATGAAAGTCAATGTTTCCTGTCATTTAATTAGTGTATTCCGATGCAGCAATCCTTGACATTATCTTGAGCTGGAAAGCAAGAAGAAATATGTCTCTAGCTGTTAAACTGCGGTACATCTTGAAGTTGATATCGGCTGCTGCGTGGGTTGTTATTTTGCCTGTAACTTATGCATACACCTGGGAGAATCCAACTGGTTTTGCAAGAACAATTAAAAGTTGGCTTGGTGATGGCCGGAATCAGCCTTCGTTGTACCTTCTGGCAGTTGCGATATACTTGGCACCAAACTTGCTTTCAGCTCTGCTGTTTCTTTTCCCTGTCGTCAGGAGAGCACTTGAGAGATCGAATTATAAAGTCGTACAATTCATGATGTGGTGGTCGCAGGTACTTTCCTCTTCACCATTTTTTTTATACTCGATTCAATGTTTTGTTACTCATTAAGAAGTAATATGCTGCAAACTTCTACAGCCTCGCTTATTTGTTGGAAGAGGAATGCATGAAGGCGCATTCTCCCTTTTCAAGTATGTTTGCCTATCAGAGCAACTTTTTATTTGGTGATCATTAATTTCCTTCACTGAGATTATCGTACTTGTAGATACACGATGTTCTGGGTCTTGCTTTTGGCTACAAAGTTGATTGTAAGCTTCTACGTGGAGGTATGATTCACAACTGATATCATCATGTTTGTTATCCATAACACCTGAGTCTATTTGTGCATTTGTGGACCCAGGGGCACATTACATTTTGTTTTATCTAAGATCTAGGAGGCTTATAACAGAAAACAGTACCATTTTTCTAGTAAGTCAATAGTTGGTTACTCATCATGTCATATATTCCTGCAGATCAAACCACTCGTGCAGCCAACAAAAGATATTATGAACGAGCCAATACATACATTTAAGTGGCATGAGTTTTTCCCCCATGGTAGGCCTCAAAATAATGATATCTTTTATGGATACTTTGATCACCTCCTTATCTTTTGTTTTATGATCTGCAGCCAACAACAACATTGGTGTTGTTATTGCACTTTGGGCTCCTATCATTCTTGTATGCTTCCTGCCCTCTCCTTTTTTTTAGGGGGTCTCAAACAGCGGTACAATTGCTCTTGTTTTGACTTGTCATAGTTGAATGCTTCAGGTCTATTTCATGGATACACAGATATGGTATGCAATTTTCTCGACATTAATTGGTGGAATTTATGGGGCCTGTCGCCGTCTTGGTGAGGTTAGTAAAGATGAGCAGTAACCTGCCTCATTACTTAGTAGACTTGTAGGACTGTGTCAATATGCGATGAAATTTTCTCATCTAATCTCCTACTCGGTATTCAGCAGCAAATAAAAATCGATTTCATAATGATATTTTGTTTCCTGAATGCTCATCAGCACTTGTGGTTGGTCTGATATTCTGTAGCAAGATACATCTTTCATTTGTGAGCCACTTAGCAGTGAATATGTGACCCAACTGCTGATTATATGGTAACGAGAGGGCACCAGTTTCTTGTATAGCCTACTGGGCCTAATTTATGAAAAGCTAAACACCGTATTTGTAAGGTATTTTAAACGTTGATGGAACAATTTGTAAGTTTATAATTATAGGGCCTGTTTGATATCAAAGTTTGGCATTTTGTATAATTTATGTGAACTTGGGATGTGGATCAATTCAAAACCACTTGAAGTAAATAGGGGGTTCAGATGAGCAAATATCCAGCTCTGCCATGTTGCTATGCTACCAGTCTTTACAAACTGGTGCAAATGGTCATAAAAGATTCTTTAAAAAATGCAATAGTGTCCAGCAAAAAATTCCACTTCAAAGGGGATGTATATTAGGAGAAACAACAAAAACATGTCAGTGAATTAACATTTACCTTTTTCTCCTTTTTGTCGTTTTTTGAAATATCCTTTTGTGCATAGTGTTTCTTTTTGCTTCTCTGTGCATTGTGCACTTGATTTTGTAGCATGATAGATTGATTCTTCAGATTTTAGTGTCGCTATCTTGTAAGTTTAAGGATAGTTGATGCATTTATCTGTTTGATTTGATACCTAGTAGCTCTTAACCTGCTGAAGCATCTTTCTTTGTGAGAATACCAGCTTATTTCATGTGTATAGAGCTTTTGGATTGTACTATGCATGGTTGATGGTTCTGCTTTAAAGATTATTAATAAATGGACAAAGTAACTTACCATAGGCACTTTTTGGTTTCATGAAATCAGATACGCACATTAGGAATGTTGAGATCTCGGTTTGAATCTCTGCCTAAGGCTTTCAATGAATGCTTGATTCCATCTGACATGAACAAGAGGAGAGGATTCCGGGCTGCTTTTTCGAGTAAACCTTCTAAGGTGTGGATTATTCTTTTATAGCTTTTATTTAGCAGCAATTTAATGTAGACCTTGACATGAAACATATTGAATGCACATTTCTTCGGTATACTTCATTTGTTTTAGAGTCCTGAGGATTCCCAAGAAGAAAAAATAGCAGCACGATTTGCTCAGATTTGGAATCTAATTATCACAAGTTTCCGTGAGGAAGATCTGATAGACAACAGGTACAACATCCTATAGTTAATACATATCTCACAAATGGAGTTCCCTTTTTTGCCATTTGCTGAGCTGTGGTTTAATGATTTTTTTCTTTATTTGGCAGAGAGAAGGACTTGTTACTGGTTCCGTACTGCAAAGACCGAGATATGGAAATAATACAGTGGCCACCATTCCTGCTTGCTAGCAAGGTACTCCTATATAGTATCATAATCTCATTCAGTTATCCGCTAGCTATATTTAAATGAGAGTTTGTGATTCATTTGACATTGTATTTCAGATTCCGATAGCATTGGATATGGCGGCAGATAGTGCAGGAAAAGATCGTGATCTAAAGAAGAGGATGAAATCTGATCCATATTTTACTTATGCTATCAAGGAATGCTATGCTTCATTCAAAAACATCATATATGCTCTAGTGACTGGCCCACGGGAGAGAGAGTACGTTAGCATTTTGTTCTGTTGTATTACACTTTTAGCTCTTGAATGTTAGATTTGTTCTGAATATAGCCATATATTATGATGCTCATGTTTCAGTGTCATACAAAAGATTTTCAAAGTGGTTGATGACCATATAGCAGAAGACACATTGATAAAGGAGCTGAACATGAGTAACCTTCCGACCCTCAGCAAGAAGTTTGTTGAGCTGCTGGACTTGCTGGTATAAAATGAGTTACCATTGTTCTGGTGATATTCAATGTTGGTTTGCTAATATCATATAATTTTCACTTCTTCGCAGCTAAAGAATAATAAAGAAGACCAGGGCCAGGTCATTATATTGTTCCAGGACATGCTCGAAGTGGTTACAAGGGATATAATGGATGAGCAGCTCAGCGGGTGCGAAACATATTTATTCATTTTACTGTACAAACTCGCAGAAATTCTAAATTGTTGATTTTGTTTCCTTTACAACTTGTGTCCTTCCCAACCAATTAAGATTTTGGATTTTGTGTGCAATTCACATAACGGTTGGGAATATCTGATGGTTGTATTTCATGTATAATTGCCTTTTTAAGGATTGGGTTATTTGGGAGTCTTTTCTGTTTTCCTGATTTTGGTGAGAGTCTTTTCTCCTTCAGAATTTGCCTGGTGCATCCTATGACATGGTGTCCACAACGTTACAAATTCTTTTCATGCATAGAACGCTATTCTCTATGTAGATGAAACAGTAATATTGTTCATGCCACATAATTTTCTATCACTCACATGGCCTCATAATCCATCAAACGCGCAGTGGGGCTTGATCAAATGTTGGGCAGTTGTTGTGTGTATTTTCTTTTTTGATATTTTATTATTTTCTCTTTGGCAGGTTACTGGAATCAGTACATGGTGGAAATTATAGAGGACACGAAGGGATTACACCACTTGATCAACAAGATCAGTTGTTCACAAAAGCTATTGATTTTCCTGTAAAGGAGACACAAGCATGGACTGAAAAGGTTATTTTTTTACTTTCTAGTTCTATTTATTTGTTTATATTAAAGATTGCTATATATCTTGTCATAGTTGAATGCTTCAGGTCTATTTCATGGATACACAGATATGGTATGCAATTTTCTCGACATTAATTGGTGGAATTTATGGGGCCTGTCGCCGTCTTGGTGAGGTTAGTAAAGATGAGCAGTAACCTGCCTCATTACTTAGTAGACTTGTAGGACTGTGTCAATATGCGATGAAATTTTCTCATCTAATCTCCTACTCGGTATTCAGCAGCAAATAAAAATCGATTTCATAATGATATTTTGTTTCCTGAATGCTCATCAGCACTTGTGGTTGGTCTGATATTCTGTAGCAAGATACATCTTTCATTTGTGAGCCACTTAGCAGTGAATATGTGACCCAACTGCTGATTATATGGTAACGAGAGGGCACCAGTTTCTTGTATAGCCTACTGGGCCTAATTTATGAAAAGCTAAACACCGTATTTGTAAGGTATTTTAAACGTTGATGGAACAATTTGTAAGTTTATAATTATAGGGCCTGTTTGATATCAAAGTTTGGCATTTTGTATAATTTATGTGAACTTGGGATGTGGATCAATTCAAAACCACTTGAAGTAAATAGGGGGTTCAGATGAGCAAATATCCAGCTCTGCCATGTTGCTATGCTACCAGTCTTTACAAACTGGTGCAAATGGTCATAAAAGATTCTTTAAAAAATGCAATAGTGTCCAGCAAAAAATTCCACTTCAAAGGGGATGTATATTAGGAGAAACAACAAAAACATGTCAGTGAATTAACATTTACCTTTTTCTCCTTTTTGTCGTTTTTTGAAATATCCTTTTGTGCATAGTGTTTCTTTTTGCTTCTCTGTGCATTGTGCACTTGATTTTGTAGCATGATAGATTGATTCTTCAGATTTTAGTGTCGCTATCTTGTAAGTTTAAGGATAGTTGATGCATTTATCTGTTTGATTTGATACCTAGTAGCTCTTAACCTGCTGAAGCATCTTTCTTTGTGAGAATACCAGCTTATTTCATGTGTATAGAGCTTTTGGATTGTACTATGCATGGTTGATGGTTCTGCTTTAAAGATTATTAATAAATGGACAAAGTAACTTACCATAGGCACTTTTTGGTTTCATGAAATCAGATACGCACATTAGGAATGTTGAGATCTCGGTTTGAATCTCTGCCTAAGGCTTTCAATGAATGCTTGATTCCATCTGACATGAACAAGAGGAGAGGATTCCGGGCTGCTTTTTCGAGTAAACCTTCTAAGGTGTGGATTATTCTTTTATAGCTTTTATTTAGCAGCAATTTAATGTAGACCTTGACATGAAACATATTGAATGCACATTTCTTCGGTATACTTCATTTGTTTTAGAGTCCTGAGGATTCCCAAGAAGAAAAAATAGCAGCACGATTTGCTCAGATTTGGAATCTAATTATCACAAGTTTCCGTGAGGAAGACCTGATAGACAACAGGTACAACATCCTATAGTTAATACATATCTCACAAATGGATTTACTTTTTTTTGCCTTCTTGCTGAGCTGTGGTTTATGATCTTTTTTTCTTTATTTGGCAGAGAGAAGGATTTGTTACTTGTTCCGTACTGCAAAGACCGAGATATGGAAATAATACAGTGGCCACCGTTCCTGCTTGCTAGCAAGGTATATAGTATCATAATCTCATTCAGTTATTATTCTGCCGCTAGCTATATTTAAATGAGCATTTGTGATTAATTTTTACATTGTATTTCAGATTCCGATAGCATTGGATATGGCGGCAGATAGTGATGGAAAAGATCGTGATCTAAAGAAGAGGATAAAATCTGATCCTTATTTTACTTATGCTATCAAGGAATGCTATGCTTCATTCAAAAACATCATATTTGCTCTAGTGATTGGCCCACGGGAGAGAGAGTATGTTAGCATTTTGTTCTGTTGTTTTACACTTTTAGCTCTTGAATATTAGATTTGTTCTGGATATAGCCATATATCATGATGCATATGTTTCAGTGTCATACAAAAGATTTTCAAAGTGGTGGATGACCATATAGCAGAAGAAACACTGATAAAGGATCTGAACATGAGTAACCTTCCGACCCTCAGCAAGAAGTTTGTTGAGCTGCTGGACTTACTGGTATGAAATGAGTTTCCATTGTTCTGGTGATATTCAATGTTGGTTTGCTAATATCATATACTTTTAACTTCTTCGTCGCAGCTAAAGAATAATAAAGAAGACCATGGCCAGGTCATTATATTGTTCCAGGACATGCTCGAAGTGGTTACAAGGGATATAATGGATGAGCAGCTCAGCGGGTGCGAAACTTATTTATTCATTTTACTGTACAAACTCGCAGAGTAGTCTACATTGTTGATTTTCTTTCCTTTACAACTTGTGTCCTTCCCAACCTATGAAGATTTTGGATTTTATGGACAATTCACCTGATGGTTGGGAATATCTGATGGTTGTATCATGTATAAATGCTAAGGATTGGGTTATTTGCGAGTCTTTTCTGTTTTCCTGATTTTGGCGAGAATCTTTATCCTTCAGAATTTGCCTGGTGCGTCCAATAAATGGTGTCCATAATGTGACAAATTCTTTTCATGCAGATATTCTCGATATAGATGAAACAGTAATTTTGTTCATGCTGCGTAATTTTCTATTACTCACATTGCCTCATAATCCATCAAATGCGAGGGGAGCTTGATTAAATGTAGGGAAGTTGTTGATGTATTGTTTTTTGAGATTTTATTATTTTCTCTTTGGCAGGTTACTGGAATCAGTACATGGTGGAAATTATAGAAGACATGAAGGGATTACACCACTTGATCAACTAGATCAGTTGTTCACAAAAGCTATCGATTTTCCTGTAAAGGAGTCACAAGCATGGACTGAAAAGGTTCTATTTTACTATCTAGTTCTATTTATTTGTTTATATTAAAGATTGCTATATCTTTGTTGATAAAAATAACTTCCTATTTTGTGATTCTGTCTATTTACTGATTTCAGATAAAAAGGCTTCACCTTCTGCTAACTGTGAAGGAATCGGCTATGGATGTCCCTACAAATCTGGATGCTAGAAGGCGAATATCGTTCTTTGCTAATTCTCTTTTTATGTCTATGCCGCGTGCTCCAAAAGTGCGACATATGTTACCATTCTCGTAAGTTTTTGCCTTCTGGAATATATGATTTGCTGTAGTATTCTTATCTAGCTCACGTATTTGCTGGTAGAACTAGAAGACTTTCATTTTTTGTCCATGGAGATAAGCTTCTGGTAATCTGGTTGCCTGCAGATATTTAGCATTGTTTTTTTGGTGTAACTTCGTTGGTTCAATTTTGTCTGTTTGGAGAAAAGCTCTTTGTAACATTGTAACTAACAAAACTTTTGACTACGCCAGAAAAAGGATTAATATATTGGATTCAGCATTTAGCTGGAAAATAAGATCTTGTAGCTAAACTAGAAAATATATGATAATATCTACACTTTATTTTTCTTGCCGAAACTATACACTTCATACTATTAAGTCATCTGATATAAGAGAATTAATGGGCCACAAAGGACAGCAACATGAAATCAGGGTACACATTATCCACTTGCATGTGATACATTTACATAATCTTCTCTCATCATATTGCTTCGTTTTCCAAACTTCCATTAATTAGATCAATTATTTATGTTCTATAAAAACCCTTTGCTTGTTGCCTCGATGGACAACTTGACCACTGCAGGGTCTTGACTCCTTACTACAAAGAAGATGTTCTTTTTTCCTCTCAAGCACTAGAAGAGCAGAACGAGGATGGTGTTTCTATCCTTTTCTACTTGCAAAAAATATACCCAGGTTCTTCATAAATGTCATAAGTTTAATTACATCTCACCGTTTCCATGAATTCTTTTGACCATGAAAATATCCCTTTTTTGTTCAATCTCCTTGCAGATGAATGGAAAAATTTCCTTGAGAGGGTGCAGTGCAAGAATGAAGAGGAACTCCGTGAGACTGAACAAACGGAAGAGGAGCTTCGCCTTTGGGCATCATATAGAGGACAGACTTTGACGAGAACTGGTACGCTACATTTGTTGTTCGTCATACTTTTGTGTGTCAACAGACGTCCTGTACAGCATACTTGTTCAATAGCTTGAACGCTTTAACAATTGTTTCATCTTCTTACAGTTAGAGGGATGATGTACTACAGACAAGCTTTGGTCCTTCAGTCTTTTCTTGATATGGCCAGAGATGATGGTATTGTATTAGTACTTGACGGTGATTCGATTCACATCTATGAACTGAATGACTCATTCATTGATTCTACTTGCTTCCCTCAGATCTTATGGAAGGCTTCAGAGCAGCTGATCTATTATCTGATGAATCACCACTATTGACTCAATACAAAGCTATAGCTGATATGAAGTTCACATATGTTGTATCCTGCCAGCAATATGGTATCCAGAAACGTTCTGGTGATCCACGTGCGCAGGATATTCTGAGATTGATGACAACGTAAGTCTTGATACAAAATACTCTGTGGAATCCTTTTGTCGATTGTACCTCCTTACCCTATATTCCGGACATGTTGGTTGCGTGTTTTCCTTCTCAAGTAGAAAGATTGGAAATCTGGCCCGTCCGCAACTGTACTATAATCCTTTTGCCGCATACGTTGATACGTACACGATACTGGATTAATTTTGTTAGGACAGTAGTCTACATGATACTTTTTAGCTGTTCTTAGATCTTGCCTGTATCTCATGAGTGTATATATGTGGAAAAAAATAACTCATACTCTATTCCTTTTAGAACTTGGAGATGTGTGCTACACAAACATTTGCTAACCGTACTTATTCTTAACTTTGGAGGATGACATAACCTAAGGGTGTGAGGGCATAGCAAGTCAATCCAAGACAGTCTAAGCAAGTAGAAGCAATTAGGAAGCACGTTAAAGAATTTGAGGCTATGCTGTAACACTAGAATTTTTGTATACTGAAGTAATTCGAGGGCTCTAACTCCTAAATGCTTGAGAGATTTGTGGGAGACTACCCTTGTACTACCTAAAAGCTTGAGAGAGGAGTACCAATTTGCTTTTTTGCTCAAGTAATGTGTTTATTTCTTTGGTAATTCTTTTCCTCTTGTTGTAGTTTCTCCAGCTATGTCATTCTTGATACTTTAGACCCTCTGTCATAGTATCTGAGGGCTGCTGCACATTAGGATAGAGTATAATATATCCGCAGTTTTAGCTTGGCTGTATCGTACCAGGGCATTGAGTTCCAATCTAGTTTTGTCACACGCTACCAGTTTCCATGTCATTTTATGTAATTTTTTGTGTTATTAGTTTAATTTGATAATGCAATACTTTTCTGTGACTTTAAATGCATTCAAGCCATACACCTCATCAATGACTGAAAATGACTTCTTTTCTCTGGAAGTTATCCATCCCTTCGGGTCGCCTATATTGATGAAGTGGAAGAGCCTAGCAAAGATAGGAACAAGAAGATAGAGAAGGTTTACTACTCTGCATTGGTGAAGGCGGCTGTAACCAAACCTGACGATCCTGGCCAGAAACTTGATCAGGTACTGCAAAATGGTTTTTAATGCAAGACTGCTTATACTGGATTGTTTCCTGCTTCTGAATCTATATATTACTTTTTCTTGTTTCTCTTTGGTACATTAGGCATCTCTGCATTTAACTTTCAGCACAATACCATTCAAATTATTTTTACTTTTTTTTATCCTATATCCAGATCTAGTGATTACAAATTCACTATAATTTCATTTGTGTGTAGTCTAGATTTGGTATGCCCTTCTGAGGTCCGCTATGAGGGGATTTTGCATAGAGAATGATATATGAAATTAATTTTGAATTAGTCTATGATATTTTGTTAGAACTATTCAAGGTTTCTAGAATGTACCAGTGTAGTCTACCTGGAAAGAAGGTATTTCTTGTCTTCCTGGTGCCAAATCAGATAAACCTGTTTACCTTGTATCTTTCCATCTTTTGCTGTAGGACATATATAGGATAAAGCTTCCAGGGAATGCAATATTAGGTGAAGGGAAACCAGAAAATCAGAACCATGCCATAATTTTCACTCGAGGTGAAGGTCTCCAGACTATTGACATGAATCAGGTATGCATCATTTCTGCTTTTCCTTCTGGGATGGTTTCTGTCACTGATTGATCGATCATTCTGTCATAACAGGAGCATTATATGGAGGAAACACTGAAAATGAGAAATTTACTGCAAGAATTTCTCAAGAAGCATGATGGCGTGCGGTATCCATCAATACTAGGTGTAAGAGAGCATATCTTCACCGGCAGGTACACTTGATGTTTCTTAATAGTTTGTGATTTTGTGTAGTGTTTTTAGTTGCATAATCATCTCATAATCTCGTAATTTCTTTTCAGTGTTTCTTCCCTTGCGTGGTTCATGTCAAACCAAGAAACGAGTTTTGTGACCATTGGACAACGTGTACTTGCCAATCCTTTGAGGTGATTGATCTTGCTATGGACATTTTTATTTTTCGAATGTTATCTTGCTATGGACATTGACTATAGTACAGCACAATATAGTCCATAGACTCATGTTTTGTGGGTTTGCTTGTTTCTGGCATGCTTCTTTCCAATAGTTCATATGTTGATTCCCTTTCCCCACTAAGGAATATAATTATTTTCTCAATTATCCAAGTAACGGTCATTAGGATCTGATGCTTATTTATATTTTTTTTCCCAGTTGAGTTGACCTGCTTAGTTTTCTTTCTTCCCTCCAGAGTAACATAATTTGTATATATATATATATTTTTTGGATATCCTCCACTGCAGAGTTCGATTTCATTATGGGCATCCTGATATCTTTGATCGGCTTTTCCATCTCACAAGGGGAGGTGTAAGCAAAGCATCTAAGATTATCAATCTTAGTGAGGACATATTTGCTGGTACGCTGTTGTTTCTCCTTCATCCAAACAACAACAACAACAACAACAACAAAGCCTTTTTATCCCAAGCAAGTTGGGGTAGGCTAGAGATAAAGCTGGGAGAAATGCGAAAATGTTTTGCTAATTTATTCATCTTTGATGACAGGATTTAATTCAACATTGCGTGAAGGAAATGTTACACATCATGAATACATGCAAGTTGGCAAGGGAAGAGATGTCGGTCTCAATCAGATTTCACTATTTGAAGCAAAAATAGCAAATGGTAATGGAGAACAGACACTGAGCCG
>LAPY01001320.1:5848-16925 GCA_000970635.1 Eragrostis tef
AGGAGCCAGCATTCGTAGTGCGCGGTGGGTACGTGAATAGTGCAGCCTAGAATGTAAAGTAGTGCCTAGGATAGTAGGCGTATTAAGAAAAGTAACTAAGTTTATAGGTAAACATGCTCGTTATCACAATTTTGTAAATCGACCTACTTTACAGATGTCGCACATGAAGCGGGGGGGCTAGTGAGCATGTGTTCCATCGATACTTTCCGTTTAACTATATGGAGCTTGGAACATCTCTACTACATAATAAGTCAGAAAGAGATCGTCAAACTCTTTTTTCGTCTTTCGTCCTGCCTGTTGTTTTCCTTCGGAGTTCAACCGGAGTTCAACTCGAGTACGTATTCCTTTCGTCCCTCAGCCTGTAAAGTTAGGATCGAGTTCAAATCTGGGTTCAATCGGCCCAAACAAAGCTAGATCGGACCCCTCTCGAGCTCCTCAATCCGCTTTTATGTTCACCGTGGCCTAATGTAGTCTGCATCGATGGGGAGCCGAGCTCCAGGAAGCAGCAATGGCGGACTCTGGTTTGTTTCCTTTTTCTTTCCCCGTGTGCAACTCAAGGAAGAAGATGGCTCATGTGCCACTTGCAGGTGGGGCCTTAGTCAAGCTAAATCACTAGATCCACACCATTTCCTATACACAAACATATTTATACATTTTGTCGTGGCAGAAAAATAGGAAAAACATACATTATTATTATAATGGAGCGTTATACTACGGACGAACATATTCATTGATATTTGATATTATAAAATTAAGAAAAATACATTATTTTGAGTCTTTAGCATTATAAATGTAATATGTGAATACGATATGACTTGATTTGAAAATAGAGTTACACAACCATAACGAAGATATTGATCTGAATTTGATACATGAATATTGTGTTTAGTTGCAATTTAGTTTTTTTCCGTAGCAACGCACGGGCAATTCGCTAGTTCAAATTCAAAAGTCAGGAGATGTACTTCCAGTAAAGAGGAATCAAAGAGGCGAGGAGCAGTGAGCAGAGTCCTCAATAAAGATGTGCGTATTTCAAAAATGAAGAAACGGAAGATCATGGGCCCCAACTCGACTGCAGTACGGGCCTTCTTTAGAAGTTCCACTCGCCACGGGCCCTTTCGGATTACTGGCCCGCTCAGGCCTCCATGACTCCGAGCCATCCCAACTCAAAAAATGTCCAACACTCTCCGACTTACAGGCGGGGCCCCCTTCTGGCACGCGCAAGCGCAACCCCACACGAAAAACGGGCGGAGCAGAGCAGGAAGCTGGCAGCCCAGTGGCGAGTCGTCGGAGCCGACCCCGCCCTCCCCCACTTTCCTCGACTCGTCTCGCCACCCCTTTCGCTCCCGTCACTCCGCCGCGCAGCGACCGGGCTCCCCCGAGGGCCGCGGCGCGGGTCGGGCTGCTGTACGACGACCGGATGTGCGCGCACGCCACGCCGAACGGGGAGGAGCACCCGGAGAACCCCGAGCGGCTGCGCTCCATCTGGCGCAAGCTCAACGCCGAGGGCGTCGCGTCCAGGTACGGCTCTGGACTACCGGCGACTCTCCCGTTCCCCGACTCGAGAGCTGTGTGGATTTGGCCGGAATTGCGAGCCGTGTGCGCGGCTTTGTTGGTGTCAGACGGCTCCGTCGAATCGCCTAGAAGGGGATGCGAAGCGCCTGAGCGTCGCCTACTCGCTTCGCTCTAGTTGCTTTGCTTTTTGTTGTTGATGTAGCCTTGTTCATTGGGATCTGATTGACCAAGTAGTATGCACACTGATTGCACTGACACACGTGTTCATTAGGAGTAGCTTGTAGTGTTGGTATTCATGATTTACTCGTTTATCTGTATGCTTAGGTATGAACGATTGAAAGGTCCAAAATGCCAAACTTCTGGAACTGTGGGCTAGTTTTACTTCTGATACACAGGTTCAAACGATGTATCAGCTCCTTG
The DNA here is from genome assembly GCA_000970635.1 of Eragrostis tef. NCBI lineage: Eukaryota > Viridiplantae > Streptophyta > Magnoliopsida > Poales > Poaceae > Eragrostis > Eragrostis tef. The sequence continues at coordinate 7,781 of LAPY01001320.1, forward strand.
CAAAAATAAATAAATCACATCTGTTATACACTTAAGAAGTAAATCATGCAGTAGTGTGCAATTACGGATGAGCTGTCGCTGTTGTGCAGTACCTTCGATTCTAGTGAGCTTGAAGGTTAGCATTAGAGTTTAGCTGCTGTTGATTTGTTTTTTTGTTTTTTTGTTTTTACTCTTTATTGAGGATGTCTGCGGGGTTCCGAGACACTAATCTAGCATAATTCTATTCTAGGTGTGTGGCCCTTAAGGCCAAGGAAGCCAAGGACAAGTACATAGCTGCTGTTCACAGTCAGAGCCATATAAAACTGATGAGGGATATCAGCTCAAAGAAATATGATACCAGCAGAGATAAGTTTGCTAGGAAATTCAATTCAATTTACTTCAACAAGGGTTCCTCAGAGTCTGCACTTCTCGCTGCTGGTTCCGTCATAGAGGTAATCTTTACTCCAGCCTTTCCTGCACAGCACAAAAATATTCCTGACTTTCTTGTTGCTGTTGCATTCCATATTATTGTGGGGAAGTCACTTTTTAAAATTGATGTTCTTGTTTTGCAAGTAGGTCGCTGAGAAGGTTGCTGCTGGTGAGTTAAGTTCTGCCATTGCTCTAGTCAGACCTCCAGGCCACCATGCAGAACATGGTGTGCCAATGGGATTTTGTCTCTTCAACAATGTGGCAGTTGCAGCAAGTTATCTCTTAAACGAGAGGGTATGCATTTAAAATTGCATGGTTTTCTTTTCTGTTTATATTAAATGGTGCTACGAATGTTCATCGCATGGTGTATGTTGGAATGAACCCCATCCATTCTTATGATGCAGTCTAATAGAAATGTGTGTTCCTTTGCCTCTTCTTTTCCCGTTGCAGACTGACTTAGGCATCAAGAAGATATTGATTGTCGATTGGGACGTTCACCATGGAAATGGCACACAGAAAATGTTTTATAATGACCCCCGCGTATTGTTCTTTTCAGTTCACAGGTTTGACAGAACACCTTGATGTTGCTTTGCTACTTTTGCTTAGACTTCAGAGACTAGTTTCATTACCTTCATAATATGTGGCTGTAAAGTTATGCTAGTTTTTTTTTCTCCATTCTATTTGAAGGTGTTGTTGCTCTTGGAATGGATATCGTATCCGGAATATGTTTATTTTTCATGCAAACATTGGATACTTGCAGCTAACATAGAAATTTATGACCTCCAACCAGTATATACATGATATTGGCAAACCTGAAATTTAAACAAGCTGAACTTATTTTTATGTATCAGGTACAATATGGTAATCAATGGAATTAATGCCTGCGATCCATCAAATCACATTGATTATTCAATAATCATTTCACTCTTCACAGTATGAAAAATTGAACCATTTTTGTATCACTTTCAAGTGTTTTTGAACGATGCATTGCTTGCCCAACCGCTGAGGCAGCGCAACAAAATCTAATATCTTTTGTCAAATTGACAAGAGCAACACAATGTGCCAAAGAACCCATTAACCCACTAGTTATTTGGGCAATTGGAACCTGGGTGACTATGGAACTCTTGTTTTGGTCGTGGGAACTAAGCATATTTTTTTTATTGAAGTGATAGCATAGGTTTTATTGATAGGAAGTGTGGATGTACACCCACACCACCAAGGTTCAAGTCCCCTCCATCACAAAGTTTGGTCTTCTTTTTTTTGTCACCATATATAACACAATATCATCTAGTTCGCCCTATTTTATAATACATACTACCTCCGTTCTTTTTTTGAAGTCGTTCCAACAGCACCGCGTAGGTCAATTTTGGCTTAAGCGTCATGTCCGAAACGTCATCAATTTAAAGATGGAGGTGGTAACTCTTAGTTAATTTTGTCATGGTTATTTGAAAATTATGACTCAGTTGGTTAAAGCCTTCCGGGGTGAGGCCACTCACCAGGTTTCAAATGCTGGTGTGCACCAATTTATGGAATAAAAAAAATCCACTCACTGCGTCCCATTTAACTGGTCTGATCCGAACTGTGGTGGACGGGCCCTCACCATGTTTTCAGATCGGTCTTCCAAACCTGATCGCCTCAGGACCGATCAGGTCGATCAGGCGATTAGTCGTCCGATTAGGGCGATTAATCAATGCCTGATCGGTCCGATCAGATGACCTAATCGTCCGGTACCCCTGGGACCGATCAGACTATCAGGACATATAATTCATCCTCATCTGCTTCAGATCCATGTCACAGCCGAGTTTCACTTCCATCTCCACCAGCATCTTCATCCTCACCGGTCACCATTGACTGATTTGCTTCTGTTCCTATGCTCATCCACTGCTTGGAGCTGGACGACTGAGAGAAGGAGAGGGTGGCGACGGCTGAGAGAAGGAGAGGGCGACGTCTGCTCGGAGGAGCCGAGGCGACGGCGGCAGCAGGAGGGAGGAGATGAGGCGGCGGCGGCGCTGACGCTCGATCTGAGCAGAGATCGTAGAGAGAAGTAGCGGGGCAACGAAGTAAGAGCCCTAGTGGGCCGAAATTGGCTGGCCCAACTTCGTAGTACCTGGCCCAGAAGTGTCTGGCCTGATCATCCGCGATCAGTTTGGACGGTTAATCGCCACTAATCGTCGATTAGGCGGACGATTCGGATTCTGATCGGCCTGATCGAGTCGGACATGCTAATCGAGTGCACCCAAGCGATCAGGACGACTAATCGCGATTAATCGCGATTAATCGGACGAGTTGAAAACGTGGGGCCCTCATATATGGGGTGGGTTCAAAGCATGAGAATGTCTGAACCACACGGGGAGGCTCCTTGAGGATGGGACCAGGGTTCGTGGATTTTGTCGGCCGGAGCTCTGGTTGAGTTCCCTATACAACAATACTGTGGGGGCGGTCTTTCCCCCACCGGCCGAGTTTTTTTTTTGACATTATGACTGCTATCCACAGTAAATCTAGCTAATACTCGATAGGGTTAAGTTCCCACTCAATCATCTGTATTATGGTCTTTAAGCATGCCTGCAAATACATGTTTTCTCATGTTTGTCTTGCATTTAATTCTTGGATGAGTGGCTATTAATTTTAGTGCATGCTTGCAAATACATGTTTTCTCATGTTTGCTTTACATTTAATTCTTGGATGAGTGTCTATTCATTTTAGTCATGCCTGTAAGCAACTTAGCGTCACAATTAAATATCTATTTTTTTCTCATGTTTGTTTTGCAGGTTTGATTTTGGAACCTTCTACCCTGGCGAAGGAGATGCTTCTCATGTTTTCATTGGGGAAGAAGCTGGTGAAGGGTATAACATTAATGTTCCCTGGGAGCATGGGAAGTGTGGTGATGCAGATTACATTGCTGCTTGGGACCATGTACTGCTTCCGGTTGCTGAAGCTTTTGATCCTGATATAATACTTGTGTCTGCTGGGTTTGATGCAGGTACACAAATATTTTTTTCCGGACTCTTTTATTCCATTACCTTACCTACTCGTTGAACTAAAATTGAAGTGAGGCAATATTATGCACAAAATTTGATTGTATATATACCGACAAGCTGCAGTTTCTCAATATTCTTTGGGTTAGCGGAGCACTGCTCCAACTAGTATGACTCATCCAACTGATTATGCTGTGACATAATAAGCGATATTTTCACTGAAGAATTTCTAAAAACTCCTGGAAGTGTTGTTCAGTAACGAATTGCAGAAACATTATGTAGATATCTATCCTTCTGGTGTCTCTCCTTTGTTGATCATGTCTGTTTATATTGTTCACTGGTTTTGAGATTTTTCTTCTTCTCTCTGAATTGATTTCCTTGTGCAGCATTGGGTGATCCTCTCGGTGGCTGCTGCATCACTCCGAACGGGTATGCTCTGCTACTGACAAAGGTATGCAGTTGCAGAAAACCAGGTTTTATCAGAATGTTCGTGCCATCATACACCTGGCCTTAAAGAAGGCATTAATCTTGAACTTTGGTTCTACTTTTTAGTTCAGACGAGCTAGAATATATTTAAATGCTTCAAGTTTTCTTAGGCGATTATTTTATGCCTGCTGCTTCAGTGATCTCTTATTTTATTCTATGCCCCGCTACTAGTCTATTGCATGTTAATATTGTCTAACATTTCCTCTATGCATCGTGTCATTCTTGTGATTTCCACTATGCTGATCTACTTCTGTGCTTATTTTGATAAATTATACAAACAAGCTTTTCAAAAATGGAAATGTAGTGCAAGGAGCTGAGGCAGTGTCTATACAAGTATTTATGTCTAAACGGTTGCCTGCTTATCTACATGACACCCTGCAGCTGTTAGGATTTGCTCAAGGAAGGATAGTGATGGCCCTTGAAGGAGGTTATAATCTTAGGTCCATAGCAAATTCAGTTCTTGCTTGCGCAAAGGTTTTGTTGGGAGACAAGTTCACATTTAACTCTCAGGAGCTGCAGCCATTCGAATCTACATGGAGAGTTATACAAGCGGTAATGGTCGGCAAATTGTTGCTATCTTATCTATTATTTTTCTAGAGCTCTTATTCCTTCCTGTGGATGATGTAATAAACCTTCTCTTTACACACTGATCAGGTACGTGATGAATTAAAGACGTGCTGGCCTGTTTTAAGTAGTAAGCTGCCAGATAATGTATCGCTGCGGAAAAGTCCCTCACCAAGTGAGGTATTATTTCACTTCTGATTTTCGTATCCCGGGGACTTGGATGAGGTTACTGTTTAATGTAGCCTAAGATTAATGAATCATGCTTTTGATGTAAGAGATATGCATCAGTTAGCTTAAATCAAGTTATGTTTGCTGGAATTAGCTCAAACCAGGTTACTTGGCTAATTTGCTGGAAACTTGACCACCTCACTTTTTTTTTTCTGGAGGCATGTCGTAATGGCTCTAGGAATAACCTTTCTATGGTAGTAAAGTGTGCCTCAATTAATTTGCAAGGTGAATGCTGTCCATGATTCATGAACTGGGCCAACAGTGTTAAGCAGCTCAGTTGGCAGGCTATTACATTACACCCAACTGATTGACTACCAAGAAAAGAGAATGCCTTATATATCATTAAATAAATGTGAAATCATTCTGTTGATGGATGACACTGTGGATTCAAAAACACATCAGTGACACTCTACAAGAAGCTTTACCATTTATTCAGGTAAAAGAGAATACCCTGCCCAGGTTGGAAACAATATAAGAGAAGTATTAACGCCAATACAACGCCTGGGTAGAACAAGAAGTACCTCAAAATCTCATAAAACGCCAACAAATCATCAAACATCATGACACCAAAAGTACATATACTTCCTCAACAGATGATATGATTATCCCGACACCTAGACACTCTCCACTTGCAGCAGACAGAAGATCAGAAGACGACACCTTCTGCCTTCTGGACAATGCACCGTTTGGACCCCACGCCTTGTCCGATCCGCGAAGAGTGAAGCTTGGAGGAAATGATTCTCTTAAGGCCTCCATGCTTTTGTCCTTTGACTTCTTAATTGTCTTCTTTGCCATAAATGGTTACTAGAAAACATGTGAGCTATATAGCTCAACTTTACAGATTCTGTGCATTATAAACTATCATGTTTTTATGATGCACATTTGATTTACCATTTACGTTGGGCACCATGTGGGCTCACTGACAGTAGAGACAAGAAATTTTGAAAACATCAATTCAGTGGTGGACTTGAATACTTAACACGTTCTTCTTTCCTTTTGGGAATGAACAGCTCTATGCTTCATCTGGTTCCGAGTCTGACACTGAAGATGTTGATGAGCTCTATGGTACTGTTTCATCTGTCAATGTTATCCAAGCCCCGGATGATGTTCTGGGTGAACGCCTCTTAAAAATGAAACTTGATGAAGACAGCCTTACCATGAAGACCACCCCAAGTGGTGTAACAGCAGAACAACATTCAACTAATTCAGTTGAAGCACATAATGAAGCATCTGTGGTGGTTTCCAAAAGAATATCTGATCTATCTTGGCGATCAGTTTTTTCAAGAACTTATGTTTGGTATGCCAGCTTTGGTTCAAACATGTGGATGCCAAGGTTTCTGTGCTATATTCAAGGGGGAAAGGTAAAGTTGAATAACTTAATGGCTTTTCAAGGGGGGTTACTAGTGCCTTTAATCAGTGTTCTCTGCTTGTTAGCCGTCACTGCATTAGTGGCATACATAATGTATTGTGACACTGTAGGAATCCATTCTCTTTCCATTGTTCTCCATACTGTCCTTGAATTTTCTCTTATAGTAAGCAGTATGTTTTTAGAAATCAATTTCCCATTTGTTTTGATTTTGGACAGGCTGAAGGTATGAGTATACCATGTCATGGATCACGTGATCCAAGCTCACCAAGCGGAGCCATGTGGAAGACTGTACCTCACAGGTTGCTTTTTGGTAGAGCCTCTACCCCCTGTTGGGGAACTGGTGGTGTTGCTTTTCTAAATCCTGAGATAGACTACAACGAAAAGTCTTATGTCTGCATGTACAAGATAACGTATGTGTGCTGTAACTACATATACATGCTCGTGATCCTTGAGTTCGAGCAGGGTTTCATCGTGTTGGGTGCTCCAGATCTCATTCATTTATCCATTTTCAACAGGCTTGAGCAATTCAATGATGTCTTGTTTCAAGAGAATCGTTTGGTGCTGGAGAATAGCGACAATGGAAATGTCGGGTATCCTGACTCTCCTTTAATTGGTTCATTCGAAGTGGAGTTGATGGCAACAAATAAAGCTCTTCATCTTGAACCTATTAAGGTTTGATTTGTTGTCCCACTAACAATTGTAACCTTCTTTTTCTCATACACGGTATTAAGAACACTGCTGTTGAATATATCACTCTTGAACCTGTGTGCCTGCTGTTCCATAAGCTTATTGATAGATTATAGAATTTTCCTTTCCCATGGTAGCATAGGTCACTTTTACCTTGATTTCCCGGACCTGTTAGGAAATGCCGATGCTAGACTATTTGGGGTTTCAGCTTCATCTTGCTTAGAAAGGCTTCTATGGTCAGGGAGCCAGAAGTCTTTTGGGATCTTATTTGATTTGACTCTTCTGACATCTTTAAACAATCGAAGGAACCCTTATGTTAGTACTGTACATTAAACTGAAAGAGTTAACAGTTTCATGCCATTAAAGAACAAAATTCTAACCCTGCCTGCATGAGCATAACTTTGACACTAGTTTCTATCAATCATCTGTGTGACATACGGGCTTCCCATATTCTACAAATAGCTAATGGCTTCTTTATAAATTTCAGGACAGCTGGTACTCCAATGTACTTTATCTTGGGAAGGAGGATGACCTTCCAATTCTGACTATGACGTAAGTCTCCTTATCCGCATGAAGTCCTTTTTATTTAGGAATAATCCTCATGCCATTGATAAACTTCAGAATCCCGTATATGCCACTATCCCCACATGTCATAGACATTGATGGTCCCACATGTCATTTAGACATCAGTGGCATATACGGTATCATGAAAGTTTACAATAATGGCATGTAAGGAACTATTCAGGAATAATCCCTTTTTTACTGATAATGTTGCAGCGCCTTTTTGGGGGAGGGGGGCAGTGAAATACATTTTTCTTGACTATGATTTGTATTTATCTTTCCCTCGGCAGGTGCCCTTCATCAGATATCCAAAGGTTCAAATCTGGTGAGCTACCGATAGCTCCTCCATCGAAGACCTATGCCGCCACTCTGATAAGGGGACTTGTGGAAGGGAAGCGGCTAGATGAAGTAGAAGCCGCCAATTACATCAATTCTGCTGCTGCAAGGGCCCTGTGAAGGACGCTTTGCCGTGTGTTTTGTACAGGTCGTAGGGATCAGGGGATCTGACCTTGTGTGTAAAAACTAAAAGTACAGCTTGATTCAGCACTAGGAGTCCTGCCTAGGCCTCGTTTCTCCATAAACGGGGTATTGGAATCTGATTTAGATTGGGTAGGGTCGACAAGAGGGAACCTTGGCTTGATCATTGGTGCTTAGGGTCGTGAAGAGCAAACCCTGGCTTGATCATTGGTGCTCTCCTCAGATTGTTTAGTTTGGGGTGAGAAACACAAATTGTGAAGTAGCAACACATTTGCCTAATGTTTTTGCTGCTGTTTGCTTGACTAAATCAATTCTGCCTGGCACCTAGGGCGAGGATAAATAATACTCCCTCAGTCCATAAATAAAATAAATATACTGTCCTTTTATTTTTGTCCTAAGTCAAAAAGTTTAAACTTTGACTGCCAATTATGAAAAAATATAAATATTAACAATGCAAAAATAATGACTGGATTCAACGTCAAATTGGCTTAAGAGAAAACCAAAAAAAAAGACACTATTTATGGATGAAGGGAGTAATGTTTTATTGATGTATGAGATGGATGGCACAAAACTGTGAAGCAGAAAATCCTCTTTAGTGTGTGCTTCTGAATTTGTTCCAAATGCTGCGCGTAGGCGTACAATATCCCTGCGCCGTTGGTGCTTGGACTCACAAGCGTTGAAGCTTCGCCCTGCGATCCGTACGTAGGTGACCATGCAACGGCACAATATGGAGGAGCAAAAGTTTTAAAAATTTCGCTAGAAGGAGGGCACGAACCTCCGACCTTGTGGTTTAACAGCCACACGCTCTGGCCAACTGAGCTATTCCAGAGCGAACACTTTTTGTTAACAACTTTAAAAATTCTAAAGGATTGGTTCCCAATTTTCTCGCAAGAGAGTCTATTGTCTGATTTTCAGAAATATTGCATAGTGTAGGTGGCACATATAGACTTGGAAGGGACTCGTGTACTCAATCTAGTACTTGAATTACTGACATTTAGGCCGGACACGCCGCTGTTAAGAGCATGGTTTATAGCTGCGCCTGCTGCCGGCGGAAAAGAACGCCAGCTCAGAGTTGTGATGGTGGGCCCTGTTAATACTTAATGAGTTTTTTTGCTTCAGCTGCGGTGCCTAACGAATGAGAGGTGAGGGAGGGATGGTTTTGGCCCCACAAGCGCGCATACGCCCGCTGTTTGCCGGCGCTTGGCAACTCGCTCGCTTGCCTCTCTCTTCGTTTCTCTCTCCCCCACGTCAGACTTCGCCCGCTCAATCAGCTCTATAATACCTGCTCTAAGAGTGCTGGAGCGAGAGCGATTGGTCTGGCTTGGTACTGTGCGGCGACCGGAGTCACCGGACCCAGTCACCGCAGCCACCAATTTCGACGGTAACAGCA
>LAPY01001320.1:53859-64387 GCA_000970635.1 Eragrostis tef
CCCCCCCCCCCGCGGGCCGCGTGTGGCGGCGAGGCCCATTATGCTTTCTTCTTTCTTTTGAGGCCCAGAACATAACGGCCTGGTAAGTCGTAACACTCGTTGATCATAAAAAAAAAAGTGGTAACCCTCGTCCGGCCCGTTTGTAGCGGAGCAGGACCAGGCTTTTCTTCCCGCCTGCTTCCCTGGGAAGCTGACAAGCTGTCTTGCCGGTTGCCGCTGCCTATGCGATGTGCGGCCGCCGAGGGCAGCTCGCCGTCTCGCCTCGCTTTGGTGGTGCTGGGTGATGGTGACGAGTGTGGTGTTGATATAATCTTCGCGATAACGATGGTTGCGGTACGGTTCCCAGCCGAGTTGTCAGCGACTCAGCGCACGCCTGCATCGTGCTCGGCGAAATGCTTGTGAGGCGCGCGCGCCCGCAATGGAGGCTGGAGAGCACCTGAGAGCACGAGCTGCGGCATGTCAGAGCGTCAGGCGGCGTTTCACCATATCGTCGCGTGTGACATGAAGGTAAGAAGTAAGACATCGTGCCGTTGGCCGGAGAGTGGCGTTCGAGCCGGTTGCCTTGTTCGCCCTGGGTGCTGGCCCTCGGTCCGGAATGCCCGCCGATGGGCCATTGGTTGAGCAGGTACCAGGCGCTGCCGTGGCGGCTCCGGCGTTGTGTGTGCCCCAGGCGTGGGTCTGCCTGTCCTTCTCCATGGCTAAAAACTCAGTGCACGTGACTTTTTTGCAGGTCACATACTCACATGTCCGAGCCGATGAATCTCCAACGGTTAACAGCTCGTTGAAATCTTAACAGTGCTGAACGGCCAAGCTGCATTGAGTGCCGGAATCCGGTGTAACTCTTCTCGGTCAGATTTGTCTGAGTGGTGGTGGATCGTTGCAATCTTGACTCTATTCACTGTGGGCGTATAGTTTTAAGATTGGCGTGCATGCTGGTCCAGGACTGGAGGTATGCCTTGCTCTGTCACTTTCAGAAAATGCCCGTCCTTGGCTGTTCAATTCATCTCTGTGTTGCCAGTTCGCGTCCTGTTTCATGTCTCGTGTACTAGATGATCTGGCACTGACTCTGCTACAGTTATCTTGTTGTGTGTGGTTAAGCGGCGCAGTTTTATGATTTGCTTCTACAGACCCTCAACTGCTATGCATGAATGTTGTGTTCGTACAGATTACCTTGTGGGGCCGTGGATAATGATGTGTTTCTTTAATACTGTGGCCCGTGCAAATGTCGGATTAGAACTGTTGCTTTTTTTTTAATGTGTAAACGGTTTGGGCACTACTGGGTTAAACCTCCAACTGGGTGTCATCACCATTTGGGCAGAGTGGCGAGAAACATCTTTTATCTACAACAGTTTGAAATGTTCCTTGAATGCAGAAGCCTTTCCTTATTATAAAAATAGGCGCAAATTGAGTGAAACTATTGCTTCTTATGACTAGTTCATGAGCAAAACAGGTGTAATACAGAATAACGACACGATTCAGTCGCAGCCACAGAAGAGAGTCTATAAAGAATATCATATATTCATTTACTTGCTTCTTCTAGTGCTGATGGCAGAGAGCTAGTTTTGAAGATCATTTATACTCCTACAATTTAGTCTTCAGAAAAATACAAAAAAAAGGTTACATTTACGTGGCTAAGCTTCTTAATTAACAGCTACAAAGCATATTCAGTTTATACTACTTGAACGACAACTGCCTCCTCAGCTTCCACTGTCCAAATTGCACCTTGTCTATAGGCTCACCGCCTACGACCTCATCGATAAGGTCCTTGAAGATGGATCTTTCGATATCCAAAACCATGTCATGTTGCTCTGTGTCAAAGGTCATCCAATCTTCCAGTACATTATCCTCAATTAACATCATGCATCCAGCCTCATCCTCGTCAGAGTATGCAGAGCTCTCAGGTTGAAGCCTGTCAACCTCGGCACACACGTCTTTGAATAGTTGCCACCCACTTAACTTCCTTGATTGAAGAAACTTTACTGGTTGACTTGCAGGTCTGCGTATGTTCATCTTCTGGCCAATGATTTCATTTACCAGGTCGAAGATGAGTCTTCGGTGAATCTTTCCTGTGTAAGGCTTAGAGCTTCTCTTAGCTCCACTGGCTTGAATTGCTGAAACAAATTCTGGTTTTGTTTGTTCAAGAATGAGGAAGAGCTCTGGATTGATTGGATAACTGGATGATCCAAGTTGTCCAGGAAATGCTGTGAAACTATGATCTTTGTGCAGAAGACCAGATGCAGATAGTATCTCGTAGATATATTGATGGTCTTTGTTTGAAGTGACTGATACCATGACTTCTTGGGTATTTGCTGGTTCATCATTCATCGATTGCAATTGTTCAAGCTTCTGGATGAGGACTTCCAAGTTTTCTGATTTAATCTGGCTGACTTCACTGCTCGTCTTTGACTGTGGTGTATCAGGCAGGCTATTTGGATTCCAGCACTCATCTGAAGTATGTGTCTCACCATCTGAACAGGTAAAAAAAGGTAAATTCAGAATACAATACTTAAAGCACCACAGAAAATTTAATGTACCAAACATAAATACAGAATTCACTGTCAGATAATTCAACTGAAGAAAACATGAAGGAGACAGGATACACAAATTGCTGTCTACCTACATATCTATCGAATCATACACACTAGGTGTAGTTGTAGAGGGGGACACTTGTGGGCACAACTACACTAGCTTGTATGGACACCAAAAGGCATACATCATGCTCCTGAATGAGCAAGTGCTACTTGTGGGGTAGCAGGGATGCACTGTTGTGCGCATCCTACTGTTGTTCCTCCCAATAGTAGGACCACAGGCTACCTGGTAGCTTTAATTGCAGATTATCTGTCACTAGCGCTATCAGCACGCTTACAGCTAACTATGCCTGTCCTTTGCATAACACTATGGGCTTCTGAATAAAATGAGACTAAACTGTAGGATATATCATGCTATTGTTCTTGCAGAAAATAATCAGTTATCTTATACTGCAAAGTAATGCACATAATCTAATTACTGCATAAACTTCTAACCTTTGAATGACTCTGAGATCCTTTTGTGATAGAAGGATGTGTCGAGGACAGAAACAGGGCTTGGGATATTCTCCAGTGAGTCTGATGCCAAAATTGAAGAACCCTGGAAAGGCATAAGATATTATTCACTGCGTAAGTACCTTAGCTGTAAAATCAAAATGGTATGCAAGGAAAATTGTCAAATTAGATAGTTTTTAACTATGGTTATTTTTTTTCTCTGTACCTTATGACTTGATGTTGCAGCAGTATTGCTTGGTCGACCAAATGATGAGCTGACAGCCAGAGGCTTCTGACAATCCATAATGCTGACATCAACTTCTTTCACTAAGCTGATTTTTCTCCCTGTACTTTGCAAGGCCTCGTTATCTCGGGGGCTCTTTACTTGAGAAGGCTTTGATCTTGTTCGTCCTCTTGGGGAGGCAGCTTCATTGGACTTCTTACTTGGAGATCTTGGCGAAACCGGTGGACGAGACCTTCTTTCAGACTCTGCCTTCTTTTGAGCCATTCTGGGGCTTGATGAACCCGTAGGCCTCGGTGAGCTTGCACCACAGATAGATTCTTCAGACTTTGGTTGAACCTTTGGCATCCGAGAATGGTTCTTCTCGTTTGTGTTGGTCTCATATTTGGCACTAAGAGGCAGATCTCTGGACTGCAACTTTTTGAGGCCTCTAAGACCTGAAACAGGAGTAGCCGAAGAAACTGAAACACCTGGCTTCCCTGTGGCTCTTGCAGGTTTGATTACTACAATGGGAGGCTGGAAGTTTCTGGAGGTGGTGGTTAAATCATCTCCTGTTCTTTGAACAGCAACTGATCCAACATTGATGTCATTTTGCTGCTTAGAATCCTTTGCATGCAATGCACCAAGTATTCTGAGAGCTCTGAAGTCCTTGTTACATTCTAAGATGTCAAGGCCCCCAAGTGTCCTCTCTATATCAGCATAGATAGACGCAGTTCTCGGCCTCACTTCAGTTTCACGACTTTGGGGTGCCTTGAAATTGGTAGCACCTCTGTCCTGCTGCCTCCAAGGAGCGGCTTCGGTAACAATTCTTGGGGAAGGCTTGGTTTTGAGTACTGAAGACTCATTCTTCAGCTGCAAAACACAGGAATCCTGGCAAGAGCTTCTTGGGGAACGTGATGGCTGCTCATATTGGGCGACTTGGACAGGTCGTGGTGATCTGGAAGGCTCATAGTCACCAGCAATCAGCATCCCTGTAGCAACTGTTGCTTCTTCCAATCCCATCAGCTTGGCAATGACACTGTTTGCTCGCCTGTGGCTTGGGGAATCTTGAGGCTTCAAAGTTTCTAGGAGTATATCATCAGTTCTCTTGTAACTAGAGTTCTTCAGGCGTGAGCTTGGACTGAGAGATTCTTTCCTGCTGTCCAAAGACAATCTTGGAAGCTCCTTCAGTCTTGTGGATGCCCGTTTGCTTTCCTGGGTTTCAGCTGGCCGCAGGAGTCTTCGGTCATCACATGAGAAGCGTGATTGTTCCTGGAAACGCCTGCTAGATTCTGTGACATTTGCAGGAATGTTTGTGCTCCTATCAATCCCAATGACAATGGTTCCGTCCACTGATTTGGAGAGCAACACAGGCCTCGGAGAGTCCTTGTACTGCCCATTTCTCCTTGCCTCCTGCACTGAGGTTTTGACAGTTAGGCCCCCAGTGTCCCGGTTGATAGAGTCCTTCACAATGTCTCTGAAACCAACGTTGTTATGTCCAGGCTTCGTGTTTATGTCAGTGCCTTTCAAAGTTTGTGGGCTCTTCAGTGACCTCTGCACATAGAGCTCCTCATTGGTGTAAGGAAGCTCCTGTTGGACCGATTTGTTTCCATCAAGTGACGAGAAAGATGAGCATGATGAGGAAGAAGAAGATGCTCTTGATGATTCATTTGAAAGGCTACTATTCTCGGTCGTGCATTTGCTGAATGTTTTCTCCTGCATCAGCAACTGATTGGTTAGTAGCAGCTTTACGTGTGCTATACTTCTGATACAATGCACTGAAATTTTTTGATGGCAAAAATAAGAAATTTAAGTCCAATCAGGGTAGAAATTTACCAGAATGATTTTTGGGGTGCTTGAACTTTGAACTGGAACATTGCTGCTGCTTTTTGGAGGAGTATTGCCTGGACAATATACATATGAAGGTATAAGCAGATATCTAACAGAGATAATATGTCATGCTGGTAATACAAAACATGGATAGGAGCACGGGGTTGTGAATTATCTAAATATACACATCATTACATGAATAGAAATTTCATTATCGACTATTGAGCTGTCCTCTTTGATTAACCTGTCATTATGAGAAGAGTTTATTTTTTAAACTAAAAGTTAAGATGTCATCTTCAATTTGATTATATAAATGAAATTAATAAGGAACTATTCGGCTGTCCTCGTCAGTCAGCGCGAATAGTTATCCTCATTGGATGTCATCGTGTCAATGCCTTGTTCATTTATAGTGCTCAAAAAAGGTTATGCGTTGTCATCAGTAGTACATCTTAAGGAACTGGTTTTTATGAGCACAATTACTGCAAGCAACTACTGCTACAGTGGACGTTTATGCCTTAACGCATTTAACTTGCACAACAAATCTCTTAGTCTCTCGTAAAATAAAGTACAGATAAAAATAGTACTCCATTGTTGTCAAGTTGACAATTTCATTTACATCTTGCACTTTACAGGAAAGCGGTTTTGCCCAAGCTGCAACCGGACATATTAATACTTGAGAGCAGTTTTACCAACCAAGGTATTTTTTTATTAGTCCGTTGTTCTTTGCTGAAGCTTCCAACTGCCTATCTTACCAAACTTTGAATAGTATGGAAGGACTTGATTTTTCAACACACATAAGCAGCACCCTTTTGGGGCACAAAAAAAAAAACGCATAACTTTCTTGGTTAACAATCCCAGGACGAGTAGTAGCTAATTACTTAGAGAGCGTGATTAAAAACTGGAACAGTCTATATGAACACGAACCTAAACAACGAAGGGAAAAAAGATTTTGCAGAAACTTGAGTCATGTGAAGTCAAATGAGAACACAGCGCGGCTTAAAGATGCAGAGAGCAGCAGCCAGGACCAGGAATCCTTACCTGAAGCCGGAGGTGGAGGCAGCCTCTTCTGCGCCTGCCGTCCGCCGCGCCGCCCAGTGAGGAGCCGCTGGCGATCGAAGATCTGGAATATGCCAGCCATGCACCCCATTTGCCGGCCGAACTCCGGCATGTCGTCGGAGAAGGCGCCGCCGCGGTGCATCCTTGTCGGCATCTCTCAGGCTCCAAAAAACTTGCCAAACTGATCAGCCGCCGAAGTAGAAGGATCACCGCATCACATTCAGGTGCAAGCGATGGCCAGGCCACAGTGCGCCACCGCCAGAGCAAGAGAAGCTTCGGAACCAGAGTGGGAACCAATCAGAGCAAGAGCAAGGCTGCAAGAAGCGCCTGTGCACGCAGATACAGGTACAGATATAGAAGCTGGAGCAGTGGAGGGAGCGGCGCTCTTCTCTCTCTCTTTCCTTCTTTTCCTTTGGGATGGGCGACTTCAGAGGAATGTTATCATTGCTGCGCCATGCAGGCTCTCGTGAGGAGGGAAGGCGAGCGAGGCTTTGCCTGCCTGTGGATTTAAGAGTCGTTGGCTTTGGGTGTGTGCGCGTGGGTGATGGGGTTGAAATAAGGAGAGAGGCGAAGAAGAGGAGGCGCCGGCATGGCGTGTTGGGGTGGGTCAAGGCGTGTCCCTGGTCCTGCACTGCGTCCATCCATCTGCCGGGCTGCGTCGCGAGGCCATGTGAGGGGAGGCTGATCATTGCGGGTGTGGGTGTGCTCGGGCATGTGATGCCTGTCAGACCAGCACCACCAGCACACAGGAGTTTTGAGGAGGAGGAGGAGCCAGTCAGGTCCAGGTCCAGGTCCGGGCCATGGCCAGGTCGGCCCTTCAATTCTTGGCGCGCCGGACAGCTTTGCCGCCACCCGGGTTCCGGCTAGTCCGATGACGTAGCTCACCATACGGTTGGCATTAGATTAGACGAACACATTCATGAACAGGCCAATTGATGATTCTGACACTGATGCTGTTTCTGTTGCTGTATGTTATCAGGTCGGCTCGCGCGGATCGGCGGTCGACAGCTCATCGGCCGGTGACCGTTTCCGCCATGCTGAGCTGCGCGGCGTTACTGCAAATCGAAAGGTGGCTGGCGGCTTGCCACATGTGCATGGTGCTCCAAACCTGGGACTGGGAGGATATATGACCATATCCCCGGCACGGCCGGTATCATCGTCGACATTTCCAACCTTTTGCCAGGATGATGAGAGGGGAACAACGGCGGGGCCGCGGTCCCGGTCCGCACGCGTATAACCAGCGGTACGCGTAGACATCAGAGCTCGTACACACGGCGAGATCCTAGATCCTGAGAATACGATATGTGTTGGCATGTATGGTCACATATATGGATATATACTTGACATACGTACGAGTCCTACGTGGTACGTGCTATACCAATCTTGACATCTTGTTGTCGCTCGTTGCGTTACGCTGTCTCGGTGACTTACTGGCTACCAATGTACTGTTAACGCCTCCTATGTACTGTACCAATGTGTTTTGTGAGTCTTTGATAGCGGTAGTGAGTGGAGTGGCTCTGATCTGATGGATAGATTCCTCTTGCATTGTGGACCTGGTAATTCTTTCACGGCAATTTGTCATGCGTGGTGTGGGGGAGCAAGGAGCCTTGTCCTGCGCCATGGAGTCATGTGTAGCGTAGGAGTAGTACTTGTTCCCCGTGCATCGCACTCCAAACCCCTGATACCTGTTACTGCTAGTGATCGCCGCCACTCCGAACATGTGATTTCTTTTACTGCTTGCTTGCACTTGTGACCCTTGTTTAGGTATTGGTACACTAGGGAGTTTTGAATTTCCCGAAAGAGAATACTCCTAGATCTGGAGACGGATCGTAAAGCAACGCAAGCAGTGTTTGGACAACACAATTATGAGGCACAGCTATGTGTAACATGCACGGTCATTGGACTTTAGTGCGATTTAAGAAAAAAGGCTCGTCAGCTCGGTCACACTCGCACAGCGGCAGGTGTGGCTTAAACACGCACCATTAAGCCTGTCAAAAGAAAGGCAAAGGGTGCAAGGAGTACTAGGTTAACACGCGTTGTTAGGATTGTAATTAGTTGCTGTTGTACTAGGTTAGAGTGGGGGCACCGCTAACACATCAATCAACTCTGTGATAGCTCACCGCCCTTTGGAATAATATCATCACTAGCATCAGTTGCAGCAGCAGTCACCCAATCGGGGTGAGGCACCTGCTCCAACGAGCTGCATAAATCGATGATTTTACCTTATTTTTTTTTAATCTTTGCTAATCCTTATGCATCGGCTTTCGGTTCACATCTAGCAGCAGGCAACTAGCTAAGCTCACATGGTGTAACCTCGAGGTTAACAGTAAACAAAGCCCGGAAACTTATCGGTAACCCGCCCACACAATCACGCAAACCTACTACTCTCTAGCTCGTGACATCATGTTACTGCTGCCGGTGAATGCCGACCTGCTGCTGCGGTAATCAGGCAGGAACGAACAGTTTACAGGAATCAAGGAGGAGAGGATGGCTGCGACTGGGCCGCGCACTCTCATGGCGCCAAGCATGGATCGGCAATGGCGGTGGTCCAATCTCCATCCATTCACGATCCATCCACGCATGTTGCCGCCTTCACAAGTCCCGAAGCTGTTTCGCGGGAGAGGAGGGATTCGGGGGCCGCGCGCGCGCGAGATGCGATGCTGACGACGCAGGGTGCAAGCTGCAGTGGATGAGTCGCGCTTGAACTCTGCGGCCGCTGATACTGTAACTTTGTGCTCCTGCAACTAACTCTCTGCTTCGTCATCTGCTGCGGCAGCGAACAAGAAGGCGAGCTCGCATTGAGGTGCCTGTCGGTGGGGCCGCGGGACCAGTGCGGGTGGATCTGGGGGCAGTGCTGCCGAGCTGTGTGCGGTTCGCAGGACCCCCTGCCTGCTTGGCTCCCGCCATCAGCATTATCATCATGCTCTGCTTCACTCCTCCCGGGTGAAATGGTGATCAGTAAACGTAAATCAAGGTTAAATTTGAAAGGGAAAAAATCAACTCTTCCCTGAAATCTCTCTGTACAACTGCAGTAGATCAAGAACTTTTGCAGGCTGGGAAAAAAAATCTGGGCGGTAAAATTTGAAGCACACTACTATACTACTATAGGTTCCCAATAAATTCCGGCAATTGAGGTTCCAAAATTGTGGGACGCGATTCAATGCCGCTGCAGCGATCGTTACGTTAGGTGGAAGGCTCGATTCGATCGCCGCGGATTGAATTGAAGGGAGTTCGTTACGTTTCCCGCCAGTTACACACGGGCCGGTCGTACGCGCGACGGGAGGGGGGGCCGTTATTATCTCTTTTTTCTTTCCCGCCAACGTCGCCGGCTCCAAACTGCGAAAGTATTCAGGCTCTGCTCCAAAATGGTGAAGCTCGAAACGGAAGTTGCAGGGGTTCATGGACATTTACGCCGTTTGTACAGAGAGCGTTTGCACGATTTAATGGGAGGAGGAAAAGAACCGGTGGTGTTTTGCTTTCTTTTGATGCATTTCCTAGTGTCTTGTCATGGATATTTCCTCCAAACGAAAAATCTTGTCTTGGATAAACTAGTGCTCTCTGGGGTTCTGGCCAATAAAAAATCAAAAAATAATATCAGAATCTGATCCGATGACGATAAATATTGGAGAGAGAAAAAAATGATGACAAATGTGTGCAGCCACTCGACTGAAATAATGCATGTATCCAGAAGAATCTTGGTAAGTTAGCGACGATGACAATTTAAATAGCAGGGCGGCGACATCCAACACGATAACGTCGTATGACAGGAGCGCCGTACCATACTAGATACTGCAGTCCACAAGTGCTCGTGATAGATAGTGTAATGAATTGGTTCAGAAAACAAAATGGATAGTGTAATGATCCTCTTGGTCAACGGCTGGTACACGAAGCGCATCAAGCTGAGAGACTCTCTCAGAGGCTTCCTGGCCTCTCGTCGTGTGCATGACTGATGACTCCATACATTGTGCTGGAAGACTCCACGCCTACGGTATTCCGGTTTTGAACACGGAAATTTCTGAAAAGAAGTTCGAAGTTCAAGTGAGGTTTCTATACCTTTCGACGCGAACTCACAACAGTAGCCAGTACGTACGCCAGTAGGCAGGTGGCTTGCGCTGCTCACCAGCAACCGGACACGAGTAGATGCTGCATTCTGGCACTGAACCCCTCTGCCGTTGTTTGGTCATCCCTTTTTTTTTCCCCGTGGATCGTTTGGTCGTCTTTGGTGTGAAGTGTAAACCGAACAGGCCGAGAGCGACGTGACAGTGCGCGCTAGCTTGAGGCTGGCAACAATCAATGGAAGCCTCCTCTCTTCCCACCGGCCGTGTCCTTGGCTCTCGTCTCGGCACGGGGTTGCTGTCCGAGCCCAGGCAGGGTCGCTGCCGTCGCAGCTGTGGCTGGCGCC
>LAPY01001321.1:115668-128595 GCA_000970635.1 Eragrostis tef
TATTACGGTGGTGGTTGCGCGACGTGCATAGGAGCGTGCTGTTGGATGGCTTAGCTTGAGAGCAGCTTTGGTGGTGTGTGTAGCAGCAAGGCCGTGGTGTGGTGCCGATGGTGTGGTCTGGTGTAGGCAGTGAGGTGGTTGTGGAGGCCGACGGGGACTTGGTTGAGATGAAGGCGCTGGAGGTGGTTCAGGCAATGCATGGCGCCATGACGGTGGAGGTTGGTGTAGTGGCCAGCATGGTCTGGTGCTGGCAATGCATTTGTGATGGCTGGTTGGCAGACTGGCCAGCATCCTGATGCAAGGTGGCGACGGTTTCCAAAACCATCATGGCGGCAGAGGCCTTGAGCCACATGTGAAAATGTTGATCATGGCGATTACATCATGTGCAATTGGGTATGCGGGATCTAGACGAAAGTCATGCTCGGCATCTAGTCGATGCTGGCGACAACGACACCTTTAGGGGTGTCATTTTCCTCGTTGGAGGCGTCGCTTACAAGGTCCCCGGCCCAACTTTTGAGGTCCTTCGGGTGAAAACCAAGGTTCAGGCCACTGGACCGGGCAGTGGTGGCGTCTTGGACGTTACTTTCTTCTTAAAGACGTTTTTTTGGGAGTTCTTGCCATGATAGTTGCTTATCGATATTTTTCTAAGATGGCAACGATGATGATTCATAGGAGTCGGAGTTTCCGTCATGATGGTGGTGCCGTTTCAGACGAGGCCGCCTCCTCTTTGAAGTTGTGCTCATGAGGGTCATAGGAAGGGCGTCCTAAGGTGAAGTCGGAGCTGCTGCGTCGCGGCGTGCGATTGAGCTTGGCAACGATGACATCCGGTGGACTCTTTCCTATGTCTTTTGGGTTGCCTTTTCTTTGAGGAGAGGGCTGAGGCTTGTTGTATTGAAGTCGGAGCTGCGGCCAGGTGGTTAGCTTGGCAACGATGACAATATGTCAGGCTCCGTCGGGACTAGGTGGTTGGTGCACTAGTCTTTGTTGTTGCTTGAACCCGGCGGGTCTCTTTTCTCCTGCCTGTGGTGTTTGTAGCTTAGTCTTTTTTTCATAACATACTTGTACGGTTTGGCCTCGTTTCTCTTAATATGAGGCACTTTCTTTTTATATTAATACATGCCGGGACACTCAAGTGTTTCCGGGTCTTTCGAAAAAAGAAAATGCAACGTTTGATCGTGGACCTGTACTCGTGGATTGTCGCAGGCCTTTAGCGGAGGCCCATTAACAGGAACCAGCCCTCGCCCGGGCCGCATCGACACCGCGCGCGCGTGCCGGGGTATCTACCGCGCGCGTTGCAATTCTTCCGTGGCGGGCCGCGCGCGTTGCAATTCTTTCTTCTGGGCCCAGAATTGCAACTCCTAGCAGCGTACGGCCCACCAATCGACGACTCTTTATTCCTCTTGCTATATTTCATGCCGCCATCGTCTCCTTCTCAGTTCATCTGATGCCACAATGAACAATCCTCGGCGAGCTTTTCAAATCAGCCTGAATCTGAATCAATTCCCCCCTTCCCCGGATTTGAGAACAATTTCCTGGTTAGAACAATTGATTTTTCTGCTAGAACAATCGATTTCCCCTGATGGAACAATTGCTTTCGGGGCTGGAACAATCGAATTGTATTGCTAGAACAATCAATTTGTGCTGCTGGAACAAACGATTTTGCCTGCTGGAACAAACGATTTTGCCTGCTGGAACAATCTATTTGCGCTGTCGATTTTTCTTTTCTGGAACCCTTTGGCAGAGAAGGTGCTGCCATGGCACTTAGCTTGCAGGGGGATCCCACTAGTTGAGTCGGCATGGGAGGAAGCTGGGCTCACCGGGCAGGAACACAACGAGCAGCAGGCGTGGACGGGCGCGCGCGGGACGGAAGGGCAGAGCGGGGCGATGCGACGCAGGCGGGGCATGAGCGAGGAGGCGGAGTGAGGCACAGGCGGACGGAGGAGGAAGACGATAGGGACGCTGTCACGGGCTAAACAGAATTCGCCCCACACGGCGCGCGCGGTGTATAAGGTTTGCGGCCCTCGCCGCGTAAACGGCCATGGAAAGGCGGAAAAGCTCTCGCCACGTTGCAGTTGCAGTGCCCGCCCTCCCGCCGCCGCCGCCGCCGCTATCGTTTGCGCGAGGAGCTCAGCGCCTGTGGCGGGACCTGTATTTGCATCCTCGATCATGAAGTAAGACGTCGCGAGCTTCTAACTACACTCCTTTGGTGATCCTCATCGCCGCTGCGACACCAGGACGGCGGCCTCTCTCGCTCCCCGGTCAGGTAGGTGATAGTGCTGATGCTGTACGAGTTCTTTGCTTTTGCAAATGCTTTTTTTAGGATTCAGCAAATAAGTACTAAATTTTGGGCGTCTCTAAATGTCGAGGTTAGAGGCCCACTCTTATAGATTTTTTTTTAAGATAATGGGCAGCATCCGATCCTTGGCCTCACGAGGAGGTTACAACCAGCTTATTAAAAACATTTTAGGTAATAGATTCTTATAGATGCGATACTGCTCGGATATGATGTGGATTTCAGCAGATTAGGATGCACGCTGCAGACTAGCGTAACATAATTTGTGGTCAATTCTTTTTCTTCTGCTGCGTTCCCCACCTCTTGTTAGTATTCATTCTGCTGTGATAATGATATGAGTCCATGCTGTTAGGAGTATATTGTCGGTATAAAAGTTATAGATAAAACACAAAAGAACTGATAAGATAAAAAGCAACCTAGTTTGCATCTTCTCTCAGAGTTGACCTATTGCTAACAAAAATACATCCCCAGCAGCTGTAATCAAGATACTACAAGCTTAAATGCTTGATACACTTCTATCTACTTTGGGAGGGAAAATTGCCTATTGCTGCAGAAGTTCCGACATTTCGGTGAACTTTCTTACTTGCAGCTTAATCCAAATGGTGATTACTCATTTGAATGGGCTCCAAATCTGAACAGTGGCGCTTTGCTGCTATTACGCAGGATCTCGGTGCTTGTTGCCTCCTTGTTGTAAGCTAATTAATCCAAAGTACTTACCAGAGGGGCCCTTGGACATCAGAGATGCATGTGTGCCCTTCTCTACAACAGTTCCTTTCTCTAGCACAATGATCATGTCACAATTCTGGATAGTGCTGAGCCTGTGCGCCACCGCTACACTTGTCCTACCGATCATCACTCGGTTCAGTGCCTCTTGCACTAACTTTTCAGATTGACTGTCCAGTGCACTTGTAGCTTCATCCAATAGCAAGATAGCAGGGTTCTTCAGGATAGCTCGTGCAATTGCAATGCGTTGCTTCTGGCCTCCTGAAAGCTGAAAACCCCGCTCACCACACCATGTTGCATATCCATCCTTAAGATTGCTGATGAAATCGTGTGCATTAGCCATCCTTGCTGCATCCTCAATACGTGCGATTGCAATGCGTTGCTTCTGGCCTCCTGAAAGCTGAAAACCCCGCTCACCACACCATGTTGCATATCCATCCTTAAGATTGCTGATGAAATCGTGTGCATTAGCCATCCTTGCTGCATCCTCAATTTCTGCCTCACTTGCATTTTCTGTGCCATACATGATATTCTCTCTTATCGTACCTGTGAACAGTGTTGGTTCCTGGCTGACCAGTCCAATGTGTTGTCGCAGGGCTTGGAGATTGTAACTCATTATGTCTCTACCATCAATCATGACCACTCCCTTAAGTGGGTCATAAAATCGCTCTATAAGCCCAATAATGGATGATTTACCAGAACCACTTTGCCCAACAAGTGCTGTTGACCTTCCTGCCTGTATGCTCAAGGAAAAGTCTTTGAATATTATCATATTAGGCCTTGATGGGTATGCAAAATCAACTCCTGCAATTTCCACATCGCCTTTGATCTTATCCGGCTTGTAGCCCATAGGATTGTCAGGGTCGATTTGTGTTATCCGATCAAGAACAGAAAACACTGAAGCGACTGTATCACTACCGTTAGCAAGGTCTGTTGTCATGCTTCCTGCTTCTGCAATCACACGTCCGGTGCTTACTAAAATCATGAAGGTTTGGAAGAGTTCCTCGGCAGTAATGCGGTGCTCAGCCATAAGCTTACCACCATACCAAAGGTCAAGGGCCCATGTACATGCCATAAGGCCTACTGAGGTGCCAAGGCCAAAGCCTGCAAACCATGACTGTCGGGCGTTCTCCTTGCGTGGGGCATCTTGAGCTTTGTCAAAGAGTCGTAGGATGCGGTCTTGGGATGAGAAAGCAGTGACCGTCTTGATGTTGGTGACAGCCTCTGCAGCTAGCTTGCTGCTCTCGAATTGTGCCTCTATCGATTTCTTCGTCATGCTTTTCAGTAACACACCACGCACATAATAGCAGGCAATGATAAGAGGCTGCGCTGCTATCATAACAAGGGCTAAGCGCCAAGCTCTGGCCAAACCCATGGTGCAGGCAATCAGCACAGCAGAAACAGTCTGAATCACTAGAGCCATTCGATCCCCGACGAGGGACCTCACCTATATCAGAGATTTATTTGATCAGATAATATTCTTTTCTAAATAGTGAATGTGATAACAAGCATTGCTCTGTGTCATTGTACTTACAACACTAGCATCTTTGGCAAGCCGCGAGCATATAGCACCTGAAGAATTTTTGTCATGGTCGAACCACCCGATCTCGAAAGTGAAAATTTTTGTAAGCATCTGTTCCCTGATCCGCTTTGTGAGGTATTCCCCCATGGCACCAAAGCTATAGTGCTGCCCAATATTGAGCAATAATGATACCACCGCCAGGTTGGCAAAGACGAGTGTGTAGATTCTTGTTTGTTCCTTGATCTTGGCATGATCTGTCAAGAAGTAGACTGAGAACATGCTCCCCATGAGATATGCATAGACAGGCTGGATGCTTCCAAACAGGACTGCACAAAAGCTCCCCGTCAAGGCTTGCTTCCACTCTGGTGCATTAAGCATAAGTAGCCTTCTGACGGATGGGGCAGGAAGGTTTGAATTCTCTATATTGTCATCATGTCTTGCATCACTCATTGACCATGCTGAGCATGACCTGATAGCTGAGAATCTCTTGCTCTTACTGTGGCTGCTGGATTGATCCATAGAAAAATATGTACTTCCCGTTTCATGGACCTCATCGGCTTTGCCTGAATCTTTGATTTTCTGAAGTCGAACAAGAGAGGAATAGAGTCCATTCTTATTTGCAATGAGCCCATCATGGGAGCCCCGCTCCTTGACGTTACCTGACTTCATGACGACAATCAGATCAGCATTTCGGATAGTGGAGAGGCGATGTGCAACGACAATAGAAGTCCGTCCCATGGAGGCCAGGTCGAGCGCCCCCTGGACAACATGCTCTGACTCTGAGTCCAATGCACTGGTGGCTTCATCAAGGAGGAGGATCTTTGGTGACATTAGGATTGCTCTTGCAATAGCAATCCTTTGCTTCTGTCCTCCGGACATTTGAACACCACGTTCTCCCACCTATTGTTGTTTATACAATGTTAGTATAAAAACATCAACTTATGTTTTATAGAAGCGAGAATTCTAATTTCAATGTTTTTAAATTGTAATGTGTGAACAGATTCTAGCGAGATAGCTTCTTGAGAGAAAACTAGTAAATTATCTGCATTTCTTGTGATGAATACATACATTACAAGTTTTCTCTAGCAAGAAGATTTAGAATTGAGCATAAATTTTCTCTTCTGGCCTCCGGACATTTGGACACCACGTTCACCCACCTATTGTCGTTTATACAATGTTAGTATAAAAACATCACCTTATACTTTATTGAAGCGAGAATTCTAATTCCAATGTTTTTAATTTGGAATGTGTGAACATATTCTAGCGAGATAACTTCTTGATGAGCAAACTAGTAAATTATCTGCATTTCTTGTGATGAATACATACATTACAAGTTTACTCTGGCAAGAAGATTTAGAATTGAGCATAAATTTTCTCTCGCGCTTTCAAAGTGTGCTGCTTCCTTTTCTATTTCAAACTTGCTTAATAGCTGATGTGTACACTACATAACTGGGAACTGTTTAGTATTGATCAAGACATCTCAACGCTCTTAGTCAATTTGGCATGTATGTTAAAATCTGGCAGATGACGTACTGTTGGACAGACGGCCATCTTTCCTATGATGTCGATACGTCTTATTCATATTTCAGTGTTGTAGCTAGCTTCTCTTGAACATCTAGCTCACTTTTCAGGTCACCTTTTTTTGTTTCAGGAGTCCTTGTACCAGCATTACACTCCTATTAGAAGTTGCCAAGCTGGGTGCCCTTGGAGTGCAAAACTATTACGCATACTGTGTGAGTATTCCTATCAAGTACTCAATTCATCCAGACGACTGGGTATGCGTAGAGCTCAAATTCAGTATGGTTTTCTTTTGAGACTGCTGGGTAATGTTGAACAACCATGTGCCATCCTAGCCATGCCAATGACTATCAAGCTGTTGCATTTGTTCGATTGGTTGCTGTTGCATTGACGATACAACACTGTTGTTTGTTTTGCCCCTCAACTTCAGCTTTGAGGAACACACAACTATAGAGAATAATTTAAGTAGGCATATAGCTCTTTTGGGAACACACGTTGCAGACAGCTCTCTGAATCTCTGTTTTGGGGAAGGGCGTTCCTATTTTCTTTCATTGAGCGCACAGGCAGGACCCATGTCCTCTGCCAATGATGCGGCGCCTAGCGAACTTAGCAGCTACGGCAGAAGTAGAATAGTGTTTCTTCCAGGTAAAGCCAGAGTAAGTACTACACTAGGAACTAAACATATGCATATTGCATAAGCTATTAGTATTTGTTTTCCTTGCTTCGAGCTTTGAAGAACTAATGTGATACTTCCAGGTAAAGCCAGAGTAGAATAGTGTTTCTTCCAGAAAAAGAATCTCATAATAGCAGTTGTTGTGAGATTTCACGAAGAATATAATTGTTCACGAAGAATACCCAACCGGCCAAAACTTAATTTCTAGAAAACAAACCACCATGTGATACTTCTGATTTTATATATATATTTTGGACGGAGGGAGTAGGTCTCTGATTCTATGATGTCATTCCTAGTGACGACATAAGAACTGCTAGTGTGCAAAACAAAAGGTTGGAGAGGTGAGCTCCGTGAACAAATGTTGAGGTCACAACTAGAAAACGGGTTGGTGACAACATGACAGAGATCTCAAGACCCGAACTCTAACGTTCAAAGCCTCGAGAAAGCGTTATTTCAATTCGTGATATACAGAACAAAGAATACTGATAATTTGTCACTGACCTGTAAAGGTGTTGCAGTGATGCATATCTTTATATATGCATGAAAGACACTACCAACTAACTAATCATTCAGATAGAAAGAAATGCTTGTGATAACACTCGCCAGTAATACCAAATGCAGGTGGAAAAGTACTAGCGGTAAGAGTAGAGCAGGACGATGAGGATATCTTGTTACCTGCGTCTCGTAGCCCCGTGGCAGCTGCGAGATGAAGCTGTGAGCGTTGGCCTTCTTGGCCGCGGCAACAACTTCCTCCTCCGTAGCATCCTCCTTGCCCAACAGTATATTGTCCAGTATCGACATTGCGAACAGCGCCGGCTCCTGGCTGACAAGCCCCATCTGTGCGCGCAGCCACTTGAGCCGCAACCGCCGGATGTCCACGCCATCCAGCGTCACTTGTCCGGCCGACGGATCATAGAACCGCTCCAGCAGCGCGATCACCGTCGATTTCCCGGAACCGCTGCCGCCGACCAGCGCCACCGTGCTCCCTGCCGGCACGCGCAGGCTGAAGCTGACCAGGACTGGGCTCTCCGGACGTGACGGGTAGCTGAAATTGACGTTCTTGAACTCCACCTCTCCGGCAATGTCGTCCAGTTCCTCGCCGGCGTCGCTTCCCGAGTCGATCTTGGGCACCCGCCGGATCACCTCTGAGATTCTCTCTGCCGCCGAGCTGGCCTCCGACAAATACTTCACGTTCGATAGCGCGCTTCCGAGCGCCCTGCCCATATGGTTTGTTAGTAGTGATCGACATCGAAGACTAGCTAGCTGAACTGCGGCGAAGAACGGACTGGAATAGTAGAAAGTGTTACTCACAGGCCGCCGTTGACAATGATGGAGGAGACTGCAAGCACGGTTCCGCCCTGGTAGCCATTGTACATGACAAGGTTGCTGCCGTACCAGAGGTTGAACGCCCAGATGGCGAAGGTGATGCCGTTGCTGCCGAGCGCGACGCCCTTGGCGAGCCCCTGCTTGAGCCCGAGCTGCACCGACTCCTCGAGCGCGGCGGAGAACCGCGCCATGGTGCTCTTCTCCGCCACGAACGAGTACACCGTGCGCGCCGACGACACGGCCTGCTCGGCGGGATGCGGCCGTACATGATGCCCGGGATGAGGAGCAGGAGCACGGACGGCAGCGCCACGAGCGTGAGCCGCCACATCACCGCGAAGCCCATGACGTAGCTGCCGACGAACATGGTGGCGTTCATCACGAAGTTGGGCAGCTTCTCGCTCAGCGCGTCCTGCACGACGAGGCTGTCGTTGGACACGCTGGTGATCACCTCCGACGTGGTGCCGGCCTTGAGGTCAAAGTACTCCACGTCCTGCCGGAGCACGGCCCTCAAGTACCGCGCCCGCATCCGCGACGCTTGTCGCTCCGCCGTGCGCGCCCAGCAGTACCCCTCTGCAAACATTGGATGTGTCATGCGTCAGTCGCGGCACTAGTATGGTGGTGTGCGGCCGGTTGCTGTACGTTCTCACCTAGGAAAGCCATGACCCAGGAGAAGCACGCCAGGTAAACGACGTTCATCGCGTTCTGGTCAAGAGATAAAATTGTTAGTCGTCGGTAACGACACGACACGATGGTGGTATTCATTCAAAAAAAACGACACGATGGTGTGAACGACAGCTTCAACTTGATGAATAAGCTCGCGCGTGCATACCGCGGTGATCCTGGAGCTGAACTCCTGGACGCGGTCGGGGCCGCGGCCGAAGTCGTTGGTGAAGCGGCTGGTAAGGAGCAGCATCGCCGGCGTCGACATGCCGTCGCCCATGGCGCCCACCAGGCCCAGCAGCATCAGCGCCACGTCCGCCGCGTCCGCGTGCATGAACACCGACATGAACGACGACGAGCCCTGCACCGGCGCCTTCTCGGCATTCGTCTCGCCACCCATGAACGAATGCCGACGCCGCCGACGAGCCCTGCACCGGCGCTAGCTCTTCTGGCACCACTGTACTGCACACTCGGCGTCCCGTGTAGCTAGCTAGCTAACCTAGCTGGCCTTCCAGATGCTCCCAGCTAGCAAACCTCTCGTTGCTTTGCTTCTGAGATATGGCAATCAAGCGAGACTATTGTTATTTACTTGGCCCATGACTTAACAGTAGCCTCAATCATATGGGGATTAGTGTGCTAAACATGCTTAAGGCGTGGGTTAGTTGGTAGATGGGACGCGCAAAGTTCGGTCCAGTTGTCTTAGTCTACACTTCACGTCTTCACTTCGGACAGATCCCACTTTTGTATGACTGACCTGGGGTCTGTTAGTCTTTGGTTTAATTGGCATCTATTACTATCTTATACTGGTTCCCACTACTGTTCAGGAGAACATTGTTTAGGAGATCCATGTGAACGAAAATTTTGAATCTGTTAACATGTGAGCTCGGACCTTGAACATGAAAGCTCAAACGCCCAAAATTGTTATACAAGTTAAAAGATTATAACACCCTGGACATCCGGAAACCCCACCAACATTAGCTGTGTCCATGGAACCAGTTTTCGTGGGAAGGTAGAGACGCCTCTTTAGATTCATAAAAATGTATGGAGGTTCAAAAAATTAGTGCCCATCTGCTTACACATAAAAAGGTATGGACTGTGATTAAGTCTCTAAGGCCTTTTGATAGAAGGTGCACGTGAGTGACTCGCGCGTTGACACTGAATTAGTGATCACTTTGCATCTTCCTAGTCGGGAAAAAAAATACAAAGGTTCTGCTTTAATTTGGCCGGCAGAATTGTTTAGTCGATGGGTTCAGGAAGTCGGCATGGACTGAGGAGACTTCAGAGGAATAGTGGGCGTTTGTCATAAGGATTAAGTGTGTGTGGGTGTGTGCTGTATGGGTTTTTGTCCCATTATTCTTTTTAATATAATGAAACATAGCTCTTCTGTGTTTTTGAAAAAAAAAATAGGCGTTTGTCAACTACTACGTTAGAAACCTTCTCTTATATCCCCTATATATGGCCATGTACTACCTAGCTAGAAAATGCCAAATCGAGGTAGCGATCGCTTAATGTTGGTCCCAAAAACGGCTCCCCATATGATTCTAACATCGTCTCGATGCATACATGCATCCTCGACACCGTCCCGCGCTACTGTCCTTGTTCCCAGTCTCCCTACAAGTAGACTCTCTGTTTCTCTCCTCGGTGATGCTCAATTGCGCTTGCTCACAGCCTCAGCCGCAGTTGGTAGGACGCGCTGGGCGAGAAGCTGCCCAACTTCCTGACGAACGTCTCCCTGTTCGTCAGCTGCTGCATCGTGGGGCTCGCGCTCATGTGGCAGCTCATGCTGCTGGCGCTGCCGTGCGTGCTCCTGCTCGTCATCCCCGGGTTCATGTACGCGCGGGCCGTGTCGTCGGCTCGCACCGTGTACTCGTTCGTGGCGGAGCGGAGTTCTCCGCCGCGCTCAAGGAGTCGGCATCAAGCAGGGGCTCGCCAAGGGCCTCGTCCTCGGCAGCAACGGCATCTCCTACGCCATTTCGGCCTTCACCTTCTGGTACAGCAGTCAGCTCGTCATGTACCACGGCTACCCGGGGGCCGGGGGTCTACCCGTTTGCCGTCTGCGGAGTCGTCGTCTTCGCCAGCATGTAAGTAACACTGCCTTAGCTGTCAAAAAGATGAGGAGCAACTTATGGCTTACATATGCCGTGTGCAGATCCCTGGGGTCGACGCTGTCAAACGTCAAGTACTTGTCGGAGGCAACCGCGGCAGCGGAGAGGGTCCTCGAGATGATCCGGCGGGTGCCCAAGATCGCCTCAGGGAGTGACGCAGGAGAGGAGTTGGCCAATGCCTCAGGTGGAGTTCAAGAACATCGAGTCATCGCCGCGGCCAAGGCGGCCAACGCACACAATTTCATCTTGCAGCGGCCGCAAGGCTATGACACCCAGGTCAACACTATTTACTCGGTTTTTAGTGGAGTAGGAATTACCCGTGCGTGGCTGCGAAAGATAATACATTTACTTAGGTCTAAGAACCAAATAAAGTTCTGGTAAAAAGCCAAAAGACCATCTAAAAAAATCATAAGGATTTATCATATCTCAAGTAATCAAAACTGCTTAACAATTATATGATTTAGCTACATTTTAATTCTCAATCATTGTTATAAGTTCTATATGTAATCTCAACCATCATGTTTTACACGTGTCAAACTATAACTACCCAAATTTTGATGAATTTTAGACATCAAAAAATAATTGTTTAAGGCCATTGAAGAGCGATAAGGATAGATACAAAGGTGTCGTCTTATAGGTTGTCTCATCCATACCACGTAATCATAAGATGATATATAAGACCACACATACAATAGATGATTGTTTTAGTTGTCTCGTAGTAATTGCATCTTTTCTTAATTTATGGATAAGAAAAGAATGTTTATGAGTTGCATGGAAACTACAACTCATACAATTGTGTGTAAGTCGTTCATACTGCTAAATTTTAGCGCTTGAAGTGGTTGTCTCGCGAAACAACCGCCTATTTCTTTTTTCTCTCTCTCTTTCACGTCATCAAAAATCCTACGTGGTGTTGCATGAGACGGACTTTGAGACCGCTTACGTGTAGCAGGGCTCACCACTTACGGATCTGTTCAAGGACTAGGTAAATCCCTGTCTATTACTTTGTTAATTGCATACGTTTCCCATATTTTTCCTTATCTAATATTTAAAGTTCAGGTTAGGAAAGTAATGTTGCATAGAAAATATTTGTTCGGTTTCTAATTAACAAATTGGCTATATGATCTACGGAAAAGAATATCTTGGATGTCATTTACCTCGGTATTTTTAGTGATGATTTTGCATCAAGAAATGCTAGAAGCAGTATTTTTCACAAGTGGTTCTGATGGAGTTTGGGGTAGGTGTCGTCTTATAGGTTGTCTCATCCATACCACGTAATCATAAGATGATATATAAGACCACACATACAATAGATGATTGTTTTAGTTGTCTCGTAGTAATTGCATCTTTTCTTAATTTATGGATAAGAAAAGGAATGTTTATGAGTTGCATGGCAACTATAACATGTACAATGGTGTGTAAGTCGTCTTATACTCCTAAATTTTAGCGCTTGAGGTGAAACAACCGTCTATTTCTTTTTTCTCTCTCTCTTCCACCTAATCAAAAATCCTATATGACGTTACATGAGACATGCTTTGAGACCGCTCACGTGTAGCGTTGTACCTGCCCTAAGGTGTTAAATGGTGGGCAAAGGGAAAAAAGACTGAAAATGAAGAAAAAAAAAGAGAAAAGGCGCACAAGCTGGGATTCAAACTGGGGAATAGTAAGAAAAAGTGAACTACTCGGGATGGAGCACGCGCGATTTTATGATAAGGTATATCATGAAACAATAAGAACTTTGGTATTGAGTTGAACTCAATTCATCAACTTGAAATTGACATGAATTTAGATGGCAGGTAGCTAAATATTCAGATCAACTTTTTCTTACTATTCCCCAGAGTAGTAAGCACAGGACGGGTGATCGCAGAAGGGAGCAGCATGACAACAAATCTTGCTAAGGGAGCTGATGCAATTGCCTCCGTTTTTGCTGTTCTTGATCGGGAAACAGAAATCGACCGACAGCCCTAATGGATATAAGCCTGTTGGCGTCTCTCAGAAAATGCGCGGCCGCGAGAGACGCCGGGAGTTATGATTTTGGTCACTTGCATTATTTAACTAAATAATCCACGTTCAGTACAAGTACTAGATATGTATTATAAAGTATGTCATG
>LAPY01001322.1:33334-44826 GCA_000970635.1 Eragrostis tef
ACGACGAGCAGCGCTTCTACCGGCTCGTCTTCCACCGGCGCCACCGCGACCTCGTCGTCGACTCCTACCTGCCATACGTCCTCGACGAGGGCCGCGCCGTCATCGTCCGGAACCGCCAGCGCCGCCTCTTCACCAACACCCCCAACACCGACCGCGGCAAGACCTGGAACCACGTGCCCTTCGAGCACCCAGCCACCTTCGACACGCTCGCCATGGATCCCCTCGAGAAGGAGGCCATCAAGGATGACCTCTCGGCGTTCAAGGAGTCCAAGGACTACTACACCAAGGTCGGCAAGCCATGGAAGCGAGGGTACCTCCTCCACGGCCCTCCCGGCACCGGCAAGTCCACCATGATCGCCGCCATGGCCAACTTCCTCGAGTACGACGTCTATGACCTCGAGCTCACGGCGGTCAAGAGCAACACCGAACTGCGCAAGCTCTTCATCGAGACCACGGGCAAGTCCATCATCGTCATCGAGGACATCGACTGCTCCGTCGACCTCACAGGCAAGCGCAAGGTCGACAAGAAGAAGTCTCTTCGAGATGCTGATGACGACGACGGCAAGCCTAAGCTGCCGCCCCATCCCGAGAAAGACGACGGCACCAAGGTCACGCTGTCGGGCCTGCTCAACTTCATCGACGGCCTCTGGTCGGCGTGCGGTGGCGAGCGCATCATCATCTTCACCACCAACCACGTCGACAAGCTCGACCCGGCGCTCATCCGGCGAGGCAGGATGGACAAGCACATCGAGATGTCCTACTGCCGGTTCGAGGCCTTCAAGGTCCTGGCCGGCAATTACCTGGACATTGGTGAGCACGAGCTGTTCGGCGAGATAAGGCAGCTGCTTGAAGAGACCGACATGACGCCGGCGGACGTGGCAGAGAACCTGATGCCCATGTCCAAGAAGAAGAAGAGGGACCCGGATGTCTGCTTGGCAGGTCTCGTGGAGGCTCTGAAGAAGGCCAAGGAGGATGCGGCGGCCAAGGCGCTAGCCGACGCCAAGGCAAAGGAGGAGGAGGAAGCCAAAGAGAAGGCGGCAGAGGAGGCAAAGAAAGCAAAGGAGAAAGAGGAGGCGGACGCGAAGAAAAGCAAAGCAGAAAGCAAAGCCAAGGACAAAACATCAGATTCAGAGGCGGCCAAGATGAGCAATGGAGACATCAAAGGAGGTGACGAATGACGAGTACGGTGAACCTGTCCATTAGTGATCGATCGAGAATGGATGATCTGATTACCTACTAAAGAACATGTGATGGACGGACCCGCGCTGAACTAAATACTATGTATGATATCAGTGACTTCAAATCAATCCATCAATTCAGAATGTGAAGGCAACATTCGACATTCGTGTAAAACACTCAACATGATAAGCTAAACAACACCAATGTGATGCCGCGGCACGTTGAACACCAGAAAAACAACGGTGGCTCCAGACCTTCATCTTACGACACATTCTAAAGCCAATAACCAAGTAACTTCTGACATGATATGCTTGTAAAACCATGAAGAAGATTTATATTCTTACATTACAGATACACCTATCATTTTCCTAGAAACAACTGCAGCCTCGCATATACAACCCGCCTATAAAACACCCTTGTCCTGATGAACAACACAAATGCGACAGCAGACCCAAATACACAGACACATGCCATGATCATGAATGAAAGTGCGAAGCAATGCTTACCTACACAGGCACGCTCATCTGGCGGTGACTCCATGTCATAAATGTAACCCACAACACGCACCGAGAGGATATAAGACCCAACAGGACTTGCAACAGCCACCATGTTGAAGATGGTGCCAAAATGGTTTAGCCCGAATATCTCGGATGTTATGCTCGGCATCAGGGCCCACTGGCATCCGTAGCACAGGCCGACGAGCACTGATCCAATGTAGAGTGATGCAGGAAGACCAGAGGAGATGATGGCGTGACCCACACTCATGATCAGCAGTGTGGCACCTATGAAGAATGGTCTGCCAATTCCTTGCTGACGGAGGAAATGGTCCGAGATGAAGCCTGCACCAAATCTCCCTGAGAAGTTCCAGATACTCCACAATGACACGAGCGTGCCGGTCTCCTTGGTTGTGTAGCCAAGGGAGCCACCGATCTGGCTGATGTTATTCACCGTGGCGAGACCTGATCCCATCCCACAAGCCATTGCGAGGAAGAGTAACCAGAAGTTCAGTTTGCACATGGCCTGAAGAAGATTCAGGTTTTCTTTGTCTGCAGATTGGTCGTCGGGAGATCCCCCAAGCGTAGAAGCAGAGTTGGCACAGTCAGAATTCTCTGAAGCCTCTTCACCGAGCAATGCAATTCTTTGTTGCAACGTGGATTCATCATGCTGTATTGATTCTGACTTCTGTGCCTTTACGACAATGGCTACTGGAGACATAACTAGTAGCAGGAGAATCAGAAAACAAACACTCTGCACAGCTGAACTTATCATGAAAACTTGGTCACTGATTATGACGATCATTAGGTACCCAGCAACAGTAACAGCAATGAGAGAGAAAGCATCTAGGAACCTTTTGTTGTACCGTTCATGTGCGTTGTGGACATCAACAAAATACATGAGTAGCAATGTGATGGCTGTGGGCAAAACTGCTAGCATCAGTATGAAAGTGCTGGCATCCATATGGATAGTCCGGTATACTTGGACAAGTATTGCCCCACTTAAGCCTAGAAAACCCTGTTGCAAAAGTACAAGAGTGAATTCAGGTAAGCATGTAAGTGAAAAAAAAATAACATGTACTGGGAGTAAACAGGGTTAAATTCCTCGGTTTCTTGCCCTCAAAAAAAAATCCTTGGTTTCTCTTATTGAAAAAAGGTCCTCCGCTTCTTTTGTAAAGAAAAAAGGATTCATCCGTTTCAGTTCTATGCAACATATCACTGGGAAAAAATAGTTGTCACCGTACTCAAATTTCAGCAACAAATGCAACATATCGCTCAAAAATTTTAATTGAACATATCACTTATTCCTTTTTAATGGAACAGATCACTAAACTTCATTCAACACCCAAGACAATAACAACTGATTTATCCAAAGCAGTCTCTCCCAAACAGAGGCTCAAAGTGTTAGTTGCAGACAATAACAATTGATATAAATGAAAATAACCTAATTTAGAGGTTCCCGAGGAAAAGTGCGCTCAAGGGTCAGCAAATCTAGAAAAATTAAAGCATGTCACCCAAAGGATTTGGTTGGACAATAGCATCAAGGACCAGGAAGCCTTCACGTACCGAAGGCCAGGGTGATGGACTGATGGTAACACTAATTCCCAATGTCAGATCACCATCCACAGGCTTAGTACAACTTTAGGATCAATAAAGGAAGTATAGGGTATTATTTAAAAGCTCAAATGTTCACAAGTCTGCATCTTTATGCTATTTCAGGGTAACGAGCTATCTGATTGTATCCAGAGTCGATTTCTTACTGTAAACGGCAAAATAAAGCTCTGTAGTTCTCACGATTCGCGGTCATGGTGACCACCCCTGCATCAATTCACATAAAACCAAGCCCGCATCCAAAATTCTCGCACTCCAAATTAATGGGAAGACTGAGCAATATAATACAACAGTATAACAGAGCACGAAATGAGGGGAACCACCTTCATGATGCCGATGACGGTGCCCCGTCGATCGGGGAAGTTCTCGACGGCGGTGACGACGTCGGCGGTGTTGACGAACGTCTGCGCCTGCGCGGCGAGCAGCATGTAGACGCACATGAGCGGAAGCGGCGCGGGCGCGATCCCCGCGACGGCGAGCCACATGGGGAAGTACCCAGCGGCGCATAGCGCGGCGCCTGCGAGGAGGACGAACCACGGGCGGCGGCGGCCTGCGGGAGCGCGCCGACGTCCTTGAAGAAGGCGACGGCGTCGAGCGCGGACTGGTCGTAGCCCTGGGAGGCCTTGAGGGCCGGGGAGTAGACGCCGAAGCAGTAGGAGCTCCCCGCGCAGCACTGGATCAGCGCACTCGCCGCCAGCGCTGACCACCGCGTCCGGCCCCGTGCCTGCGACATCGCCATCGCCGGCGGCGGCGGCGGCAGGGGGGGTTCCGGCTCTGTTTTTCCCTCTTTTCCTGTTTCAGTTTTTTGCCGTGAACGTGTGGCACGTCTGCGTCTGCCTGGCGCGCAACGTGTCTTCCTTTTAGCCATAGCAAAATCTCATTTGATTTCAGACTAAGGGAAAAAAAAACTCATTTGATTCAATCAATTTGGGCTTCAACCTTCATAACAAAATGATATAAGCGCAACCTTCATAATATATAATAAATGTTATTTAGTCAAACTTGGCTTTGATCATAACAAATTTGAATTTTAACCATAATTAATGGAGGAAATATCATGGTATTTTGTTAAAACCTCTGGAAAACATGTTTAACATCATTAAAACTTCTATTAACATGCTAAACACGATAGTGAGAGAAAATGATGATCAATAAAAAAATATTGATATTTATCTAGAAGTTCAGTTTTTCGTTATTTTTTAATTTGATGCCTCACAAATAAATATAAATTTATGGAAAACTTTGCATGTTTGTGCGATAGAACTTGCTACGGACGTACGGTTCTTTGAGAGATGTGTTTTTGTGAAGGGATTTTCATGGTTTCATTGACGAACTGGTAGTTGTCTCTATGTAGTAGTCAGCCTCTGATAAGCTTTGCCAGAAGCGATGCCTCTTTTTTGTACTAATTAATGTGTATCGTAATCAGCCATGATGCAAGGCCTAACAATTGTAGCAATGTGCAGTATCAATCTTGGTAGAAACTCTGTTGATCCACGATTTGTTAGTGCATTACCACTTTTTTTAGTATCAATTTTAGTGTTATTCATGCAACTAGAATTCAAATTAATTGTGTTCATGTCATGACAAATGTCATTATGACTGTGATGTACTACTACAAGCAAAAATGTTACTCCGTATCAATGATGATCCTTATAAAACGGTGGACCGATTGAGCATGTGTCTTCTAATCTAATGTCTGTAGTTGTTGATTGATGTCACTGTCGTCATAGTTCTAATCTAATGTATTAGAGTCCTTCCCATATAATAAGGAGAAAATAAAGTAACATTGGGGGGCAACGAGAACAGCAGGCTGCCCCTGCGCTGGCAGATATATCATCTTATTGCTGCTTTTTTAGTTACGGCATCATTGTATTGATATAGAAATCATCATGGTTGCATGCTTCAGTCTTGTGTTTTTTATTATAGTTATTATCATATACTCTAGGCACATGCTATATACACATCATTTTTTTTATTGCAAATGTTTTATATAACTATAAAATACTCCAGGTCTGCTGCATGAGGCTATTTGATTGGATTTGACTAATATGCCTTGTGGAAGCTGCTTTGTTTTCTTTTTTGGAAGCAATATTTGGTGGCAGAAGGTAGACAGGCCGGGGTGGGAATTGCACATAGGCTGATAGGCATGGAAGGAGAGGCCCCTCCATGGGCCGGGCAACTAACAAAATTGAAGATGGGCTGGGCTGCTGAGGTTTTGCTGACGGTAGCCATACGTGTGATCGATCGATCGATCGTGCTTCTGTTATTGTACTATTGTATATAGTGACAGACAAAAGTGACCGATTACCGAACTTTCCCGCGTGATTGTATGAATACGGCCGGCAGGCGGCTGGTACACAGACAGTGCTCATGGCTCATGCAGGCTCAGGGTGTCCATCTCTCATCTCATCTTATCTGTCGAAACAACGTTAGTACATGGACGATTCTGAATAGGCAGAGCCAAAATGGTCGACGTACCTACGCTACTGCAGAGCAGAGGAAGCAGAGGAGAGGCATTCATCAAAGGTCATCAAGAAGGAAAAGCGGAGAGATTCGACAATGACTTTGAGATTTAGGCGTTTCCAGGCACCAACACACCGAAAATGATCCCCATCTTAATCGAGTTCCTCCCAAGATAATGACTAGCTGTACTGTATATGTTTTACTTGAAAGGGAAGGAAGAATTTAACACGTTGTGGTTCGTTCAATGAACAAATCGAACGGGTTGTTCTGCCACCGTGCCTCTGGTCATCGTTACGCAACGCACAAGTTAAAACGTGGGTTTGACCATGGCCGAGCTGAGTTCGTCCGTCTTGGGATGAGGCTACACAAGTCAGAGAGAAGAGAAGAGTCCAATAGAGAGACGGAGAGGGGGTCCGGTGCAGATGAGTTGTCATTTCCCCACGCACTAGCCAACCGTCAACCAATCGCAAGCAGTAGAGACAGAGAGAGTGACATAGACAGACGGATGCCGCGTCCAACAACAAGAAAGAAGGAAGAAGATAAGAGGAGCCTCAGCCCTCCCGGCGGGGAGCCTCTCTCTCTCTCTCTCTCCATCCGATCCTTTTTTTTGCTTTTGGTACAGTAGGAAGCAGCTCTCAATTGTTGTAGTGGAGGGAGTACTATCATATAGCAAAGGGAAGGAAGGGTGATCCGTCGATCGACCAATCAATCAATCAATCGATCGAGGCTCCGATGGATGATGTTCGGCAGCAGCAGAGGTCCTCCAACAGCAACAGCAGCAAGACGGCGGAGCTGGACCCGGTGCTTCACTCGATCGGCTTCGAGATCGAGGAGCTCTCGCCGTCGCAGCTCACCGGCCGCCTCCCCGTGACGGACAAGTGCTGCCAGCCGTTCAAGGTGCTCCACGGCGGCGTGTCGGCGCTGGTGGCGGAGGCCCTGGCCAGCATGGGCGCCCACATGGCCTCCGGCTACCGCCGCGTCGCCGGAGTCAGCCTCAGCATCAACCACTTCCGCAGCGCATCCGTCGGCGACGTCGTCCTCGCGCGTGCCGCCCCCGTCCACGTCGGCCGATCGACACAGGTCGGTGTTTCTTTTCCCCTTCTTCTTCCCTTTCCCTTCCCAGTAGTGGACAACAAGAAGAGTAGTTGCAACCGATGATCGAGACGACCTTATCTTTCTAATCATCAGCGAGCAGCATCTTTCGTTCCTTGTTGGTCATCTGCTACTTGTGTTCACAGCATTTCTTTATTATAAGTTGCCAAAGAACGAATTGTTGCCTGTGATGATGTTTAATATGTCGTCCGTTTGCCAGTGATTCATGCCGACCTATTAATTATTACTAAAACTGATACTACTACTACTAACTGCATACTGGTCCTGGATTAATAAATGAGATGATGATTAATCGGGCTGTGTATGGAGTAGGTGTGGGAGGTGAAGCTGTGGAAGCAGGAGCCGTCGACGCCGGGGAAGAAGGGCCATCTGATCTCGGAGTCCAGGGTCACGCTGCTCTGCAACCTGCCGGTGCCGGACCACCTCAAGCACGCCGGCGACGCCCTCCTCAAGTACGCCCAGCCCACCGCCGCCAAACCAACCAGCAGACTGTAAACATACTACTACTGTAACTTCCAATTTATAACTGGCCATTATGCATGTGTACTATATACAGTATCAACCTCTTCATGATGCAACAAGTGGCGACAGATAGATATGTACTGTGTCTTCATCTCTCTGCTCTTGCATCTAAAAAATTGGATGGCAATACCATTACTCTGCATTACTCTGCTTTCCTTCTTCAGTTCAGATTGCAACAGGTAACCTGTTCAACGCGGCTCGCGTCATTTTCGTCGCCACAGTAACACGCCATGTGTCTATCAGTTACAGTGTTACTCAACTTTCTGTTTTTACAACTTTGGAGTGTCCGTTTGTGAAGAATGGCCCACTTTTCGCTTTTGGATTTCGAGTTTTGGTCCATCAATTTCTGGATCAAACCAAAACGATCAATGCATTCTTCTGATACTGATGGATGGACCAGGTGCATTTTTCGCACGGATTCGATCTCTCATAGTTCTCCTGATGGAGCGATAATAGAATCGGGCAAAGAATTAACTGAGCAGCTTCACACTGCCTCTCCACATAGGAGTAACCAACAGGTCTAGGTGAAAAGCTGCCCCTGCTACTCGACCAAAGCCATGGCTGCTGCGTGCAAGGGCGTGTTCGGCGTCCATCTCTAAAAAAAATCTTGTCTTAAATAAAGTTTAATTATAGAACCTCCGGTCTAAATCGCGAGACGAATCTAATAAGGGTAGTTAAGACGTGATTAGACGATGGTTACTATAGCATTACTGTAGCATCACTGTTGCAAAACATAGATTGATTAGGCTCATTAGATTTGCCTCGTAAAGATGTACCCGTCTGTAAAAAAGTTTTGTCATTAGACTTTATTTAGTACTCTTAAATAATAAAATTTTCTTTAATGCTAAAATTTAGAGGGTCTAAACGGCGCTACCGAACGCGC
Source organism: Eragrostis tef (assembly GCA_000970635.1). NCBI lineage: Eukaryota > Viridiplantae > Streptophyta > Magnoliopsida > Poales > Poaceae > Eragrostis > Eragrostis tef. The sequence continues at coordinate 41,600 of LAPY01001322.1, forward strand.
CCCAAGTACCAGCTTCTTGCCGCAGGAGCGCCCCAACCAACCAGCAGACTGTAAACATACTACTACTGTAACTTCCAATTTATAACTGGCCATTATGCATGTGTACTATATACAGTATCAACCTCTTCATGATGCAACAAGTGGCGACAGATAGATATGTACTGTGTCTTCATCTCTCTGCTCTTGCATCTAAAAAATTGGATGGCAATACCATTACTCTGCATTACTCTGCTTTCCTTCTTCAGTTCAGATTGCAACAGGTAACCTGTTCAACGCGGCTCGCGTCATTTTCGTCGCCACAGTAACACGCCATGTGTCTATCAGTTACAGTGTTACTCAACTTTCTGTTTTTACAACTTTGGAGTGTCCGTTTGTGAAGAATGGCCCACTTTTCGCTTTTGGATTTCGAGTTTTGGTCCATCAATTTCTGGATCAAACCAAAACGATCAATGCATTCTTCTGATACTGATGGATGGACCAGGTGCATTTTTCGCACGGATTCGATCTCTCATAGTTCTCCTGATGGAGCGATAATAGAATCGGGCAAAGAATTAACTGAGCAGCTTCACACTGCCTCTCCACATAGGAGTAACCAACAGGTCTAGGTGAAAAGCTGCCCCTGCTACTCGACCAAAGCCATGGCTGCTGCGTGCAAGGGCGTGTTCGGCGTCCATCTCTAAAAAAAATCTTGTCTTAAATAAAGTTTAATTATAGAACCTCCGGTCTAAATCGCGAGACGAATCTAATAAGGGTAGTTAAGACGTGATTAGACGATGGTTACTATAGCATTACTGTAGCATCACTGTTGCAAAACATAGATTGATTAGGCTCATTAGATTTGCCTCGTAAAGATGTACCCGTCTGTAAAAAAGTTTTGTCATTAGACTTTATTTAGTACTCTTAAATAATAAAATTTTCTTTAATGCTAAAATTTAGAGGGTCTAAACGGCGCTACCGAACGCGCCCCAAGTACCAGCTTCTTGCCGCAGGAGCGCACCGGCTCTCTTGGGCCGTTGGGTGTGAGCAACATCCTCGTCAAGGAGCCGGGTGTAACACTCTATAACCTGTTTGTAGCTTGTTAGCAGTAGTTTTGACCCAAGTGATCCAGAAGCGAAGTAAAATTATGGGAATATAGTACATATTGATTGTTTAGATGAGTGATGGTTAGCATATAACTTTTGTTGGTTTCAAGCATAGCATTTCCGAGTTAACTCTTCTACACGAAGGGAGGACAAAAATGTAAGAAGAGTGCTACGTGTATACACGGGTGCTCGTCCTATGCAGGGCTAGGGGTACACCGTTTTGGACACAGGTTGTTATATCGCGAAGGCTTCCTTCCTTCCTCTTCCTTCCTTGGAGGAGGCCAGCTTCCTTCATCCTCGAGCGAGGCACTATAAATATTGGCTTGCATTAGTATATCCTTTTAGGTCATTGGTTTTGTATTTTTATCATAGGCTCATGTGGATTACTGATCATGTGCCTGCTGAGTCTCCCTCCACGAGCTCCACGAAATGGACGGCCTTGAGAGGAGATCACGGAGGAACAATGAGAAGGAATGAAGGAAGCTGGGCTAGCCAACAACCAAACGTCACAATCTTTTGTCGGCTTGAATTAATTTTGTACAAATTTAAAATAAATTGAATTTCCTTCAAAATTTATTTAAATATAATTCAATTTGGTTTGTATATGGACTCCTCGTGTCAAACAAAGTCAAATGTGCCAATTCGTAAAGCTGATCAATTTTTCAAAGGCATTTGCGTGCGTCTTTTGGCATCCAATTTAACACAGTTAGCCCCTTCTGTGAAAGAGGTCTTGGTCTAGTGGTTAAAGCACCCGAGTAGCACCTTGAGGTCCTAGGTTCGACTCCCAGTGGGAGCGAATTTTCTAGGATTTAACAGCTTTGTGCTTTTAGCGGTAGGCGACGTGGCCGTCGACAGCGAGGCGCCAGTGGTGACTTCGTCAATTTCATGGATTTGCCGGCTCAGTCTTCGAAGATGCTCATAGAGGTAGGGTTTGTGAATGTACGCTCATAGGGGTGAGTGTGCGTGCGTTGTGAGTGTCTGAGTTGTACTGTGTAATCGCAAAAAAGAAAAGTTAGCCCCTCCTAACAAAATAGGATTAACTTGAACATTGAACTCAAAATAGCGGGAGGCAAACTTGCAAATTCTGAAAAAAGAGGGTAAAGTCATAATTGGCAACAAAAACAGAGGTATACTTACAGTTGACCCATTATAATATGATGATAACGACAATGGGATTTATAGCCTTTATATTAAATTATAAATATTAGGAAGGTTAAATCACGGAGATTAGAATAACAACCTTGATGGCTAGCTTGAGGAACAAGTAGTAGGCAGGGAGGCGATCCTATTGTGCAGGAATTGATTCGATGCTGGTCTGGATACGCTGAACAGAGTTTGACGGTGTGTTCCCTGTAACTATTCATATTTTTGTGATTGCAACTTGGTCCAGGCCTTGTCCTGTTGACCCGTTCCTTGCCCTTGGTATACTGCATATCCAAGTATCCAACCAAAACATTCGGAAAGTATATACGCGTATGGTGACCATTAGGAGGTGAGTGGTAATGCTAAAACCAGCGGCGCGATTAGGTACGGTTGCATCGAACGAGGAATAAGCTCTGCTAGCTGCTGGTAGCACCCAACAACAATCAGAACCCCGCCTGGAGGTAGAGAGATACATGCTCTTTTGGAGAAGATTATTTACATGCATGACATGTTGTAGCTGTGACATACTAGCAACATGATCCATTCTCTACGGTGCATATCACGTGGCCAAATACACGCCACTGCTCTCATGCCCTTTTTCATATTTACCATTTGTTTCGGGCGCCATATAGATCGATCACGAGTTCGTCCTCTTTTTCACCAGAAACTAGATGCCATGCCACGTACAAGCTTTTGTTCACGGCCACGAGCTCAACACGTTCACCATGCCTGCACTGCATACTGAGGGGAGCATCCCCAGAGAAGAGGAAGTGGATAGGCATCCTCCCTCCCTGCCTCCCGGGTCCCGGCTGCTGCTAACCAACAAACCCATAAACAAACAGAGAGTTTTCTTTGACTTGCGTAGGAAGTTGTAGCCGGCTTCGCTTTTACAGGAAAGTCCTCGGATCGTTCCCATATCCAGAGAAACCTCCGTCTTCTTGTTTTACTGCAAGCAAGGGTCGACGGCCGCCCAGTTCCCTCCTTCCCAGCGGCCGCCCCCCC
>LAPY01001322.1:50598-64379 GCA_000970635.1 Eragrostis tef
GTTCCCTCCACCTCTTCTCCAGAAAAGGCGCCTGCATCTATTTACAGAGGCAGTCACCCTCGTAATAACAATCGGGTTCTGGGAAATGATTCTGTACAGGCAACTAAGCAGACTGACAGAAACATTTCCCAGCCTGGAATTGGAGGAGCCGGTGTATATTCTGATGTGGTAAATTTCAGATCCACATCTAATAATGGAAGCTCTAATCAGGCTCCACATATTGCTACTAACCATTCTTGTCAGCCATTATCTGATAGCCGTTCTTCTAATAACAAGGGACATAATCAACATACCTTTCCCGAGGCAAAGGTGTCTTATAACCCTTCCATGGAAAACGAATTTGGGAAGGGGGTCCCTAGAGCTGGCTATGCAAAGCCAAAGCAGAGTTTTTCAGGGCGATCTGTTATGGGTTCTGATTCACCATCACAAATAAAGAACCATGGACATCATGCTCAGCACCATGCAAACTATCATTCCAATAATTTCAATTCAGAGGCCAGACAGAATGAAGTTCAAGCTTGGAACCTGCCGAATGCTAATGTTTCTGGCAAGAAGTCCCAGTTTCCTACAGGAACAATAAAAGCACACGGCGGCGGACCTCAATCTAACTTGAGATCACTGAAGTCATTGCGGGCAGTTGAACAGTATTACCACACACTGCAGCAAATGAACTGGGGTCCAATGATGGAACATGTTCTGGATAGTCTTCATTGCAAGATAGATGCGTTTCAGGCTAATCAAGTGCTCAAGCTTCTGCATGACCACACCATAGCTCTTGGTTTCTTTCACTGGTTAAAGCGGCAACCTGGGTTCAAGCATGATGGTCATACCTACACAACCATGATAGGCATCCTTGGACAAGCCAGACAATTTGGCACACTGAGGAAACTACTTGATGAGATGAGCAGAGCTCACTGCAAACCAACTGTGGTAACATACAACAGAATAATACATGCATATGGTCGTGCAAATTATCTGAGGGAGGCTGTTAAGGTATTTGAGGAAATGCAGGAAGCTGGTTATGAGCCAGATCGGGTTACATATTGTACATTGATCGATATACATGCTAAAGCAGGTTACCTGGATGTTGCTATGGATTTATATCGCAGGATGCAAGAAGTAGGCCTGTCACCCGATACTTTCACCTACAGTGCCATGATTAATTGCCTTGGAAAAGGTGGTCAATTGGCAGCAGCTTACAAACTTTTCTGTGAGATGATTGAAAATGGATTTACACCAAATCTTGTTACTTACAACATTATGATTGCGCTGCAGGCCAAAGCAAGAAACTATGAAAATGTTGTTAAGCTGTACAAGGACATGCAAGTTGCTGGATTTCGCCCTGACAAAATAACATACAGCATTGTTATGGAAGTTCTTGGTCACTGTGGTCATCTGGATGAGGCCGAGGCTGTATTTATTGAGATGAGGCGTGATTGGGCTCCTGATGAACCTGTGTATGGTCTTTTGGTGGACCTCTGGGGCAAAGCTGGCAATGTTGACAAGGCACTTGGATGGTACCATGCGATGCTGCAGGATGGTTTGCAGCCTAACGTGCCTACATGTAATTCCCTCTTGAGTGCTTTTCTGAAGATGAACAGATTTCAAGATGCTTACAGTATGCTTCAGAACATGCTTGGTCAGGGACTTGTTCCATCCCTGCAGACTTACACCTTGCTACTCAGCTGCTGTACTGAGGCTCATTCCCATATGGGTTTATGCGGCCAACTCATGGCGATCACTGGACATCCGGCTCACATGTTCTTGCTGTATTTGCCTGATGCAGAACCTGGTGGCCAGAATATTAGGGACCACACTGGGTATTTTCTGGATATGATGCACAGTGAGGACCGAGAGAGTAAGAGGGGTTTAATGGATGCTGTCATAGACTTCTTACACAAGTCCGGCCTCAAGGAGGAAGCAGGCTTTATATGGGAGGTTGCTGCACAGAAGAACGTATACCCAGATTCTTTGAAGGAGAAGGGCTCGTCATATTGGCTCATCAACCTTCACCTGATGTCTGAGGGTACTGCAGTTACTGCAGTGTCCAGGATACTTGCCTGGTTCCATAGGCAGATTCTGACAATGGGCACGGGCCCTGAAAGAATTGACATTGTGACCGGCTGGGGCAGGAGGAGCAGGGTAACTGGATCATCACTAGTTAGGCAGTCCGTCCAGAAGCTTCTGAACCTCTTTGAATTCCCATTCTTCACCACTCGAGGAAATACCGGCTGTTTTGTAGGATGTGGGGAACCACTCAATAGATGGTTGCATAATCCTTATGTTGAGCGCATGCATTTGTTGTAGACATGTAGTTGCTGGTGAGGTTATTGGTAAGAAATAAAGTGGCTATTTAAACAGGTGCATTTTTGTTGTGGAAGAATCAACCTGGATAAAGATCAGGCGCACCTGCTCTAGTTTGTTCATTTAGAATGTAATATTCAGGAGTAGTAGGGTAGTTACATCAAATGTTTATGGTTTGAAACTATTTATGTGACTCTGGCAACATTTGGAAATGACACTGTTTGTTTAGCATGAGATAAATTGGCTCGAATTACCTGAGAAAAATCATTGCATGTTGCAGTACCGCCAACAAACAATATGTTGAAAAACCATAGTATTCAATACTGATTCTGTGAATTTTTGTTCCAATTATTTTAACCTATGTATCTTGTAAATGTTGAGACAGAGAAATCAGAGATATGTGTTCTAACTGTTCAACTACAATCCAAAACTTGTTCAACTAAGATCTGCTTCATGATTACACTTCAGCACACCTAGATTATAACTACTATATCATTCTTTTTGGGCCCCATGCTACAATTGTGCAAATGTAGCTCCCTGAATATGGTCATCCTGAATATCCATCAGATGTGCGAACAAATCTCAATCCATATCTTCTTACGATCCTTCTAGTTGCAAACAAGATTGCTTTTCGAGATTGCTAGCTGATGCCATCATGCCAATGCTTGTTCCAGCTATATAACCACCAGTCCATGCATTCTGTGGAAAATAAAGGATTAATGTTCGCTGCAAATCTTTTGTTATCATTATTATTAAAACGTGAAATCCCTGATCAAATTTCCATTAAAGTGCCTCTCCCCAAAGTTTATTGTGGACCTATTGCGGTCTAAATTATAAGTGAAAAATTCTTTTGGAAAATTATTGCTTACCTGAAAATTAAACCCGCCTGTGACACCATCAACATTAAGCACCTACGGCAAGGCCACCATCTATAAGGTAAACTGTAATCTTGCTGATCTATAAGGTAAAATGTTGCATGTTCAAGAAGGATATGTTACCTCTCCCGCAAAGAAGAGATTGGGCTGTTTCTTGCTTTCCATAGTGGCCAGCGATATCTTCAACAAAGCGAAACAAATTAGGTCTACATGCAAGTTGATTCAAGTTAAAGAAAACTGCAGTTAAGACTAAGGACCTCTGAAACTGGAACACCACCAGCAGTCACAAATTCATCTTTAAATTGTCCCTGCATACAATAATAAGATAGCAGTGAGTCTTGATAGTAAAATTATTGGCAACCTATTCTAAATGACTGCCAAAATTTTGAATTTGACTTTTTAGGATGTCACACACCTTCCCAACAACTTCAAAGATCCACTGTTTTAGTCGCAAGGCTATTGCGTTTATATGATTATTTGACATGGAGGCCCAGTGCATATCACCGTCTAAACCCTGCAAGCATAAAACTTTACCTTGATGAGATTATCTAATTTAAGGGATGATGATGCTATTCAGTAATATTATGACCTCCTGTTCTAGCAGGAACCTCCAAAATCTCTTCACCAGGCCAAACTCTGTGGGGAAGGTGTTATTTACTTTGTGCTTCTGCAGGGACTAAAACCTCTTAGTTCAACAACCTCAAGTAATTAGATGAATACTTAAAGCATTTACTTCATCGTGTTAAGGCGATAATGCAGAGAGAAATTGACCGCATGCTGATGTTTGTGCTGGAACAGGATGCGCTTCACATCATCAATATGGATATCAGGTATGAAGTCAACCATAAGCTTTCCTGGGTTGAGAGACAAGGAGGATTTCAACAATGAAAAGGAGCTATTATTATTTCTACTTTTTCGGTACCACCGTAAACTATCATTAAAATGAAAGTTTAATGTGTTCAATGAACAAAATGTACCAGCTGAAGAGAGAACAATGAAGCTTGGTTGACAAAGCAACAAAGGAGATAGGACATGTTCTGCTCATTAAGGTGCCGTGACATAGAACATAGTGCTAAACATTTGGACTTCCTAGGACAAATAAGAAACGTTCTAAATGCAGATAAATCTGATATTGCAAAGTAGGATGTACGTACAAAAGTTCTGAACAATGTAAAAATAACTCATACGACGTATAAGCATAGTTGCATCCTTCCTTAAACAATAATTCCATAAAGTCAATCGTTGCCACGATCTTAATAATTGTGACATGGACTCTTGGATCTACTGACTGCAACAATGACCACAGACTAACATTAGAAATATGATCCCAGTGCCATTGCACGTTACCTTGGTAATTGCACCGATGTAGTTCATGTGCTCCCCATGCAGACAGTCGAAGAACAACAGGTCCACTAAGTCCCCAGTGTGTAACTAAAATAGGCCCAGTCTGTAAAGATAAAGCACTTAGTGGTGGTCTATGACTAGTTGACTGCTTTTCTAAGAGAGCCAGCTGCTGAAAAGAGTTGAACTGTTCACCTGAGTCAATTCAGGAATAACTTTTTGAACGCCATCTAGCTTCAGTTTTGCTTTGACTATTGGAAATGTAACCTACATAGCAGGAGAAAAGGGTAAAATATCACTGATGTACTCTATATCTGTTAACTTGTAGAAACAACAGTCCGACCTCAGTTCACTTTTAGATACAATTCATAACCTATAAGTCAAGAAGTACCCGGCAGCAGGAGTAACAAAAATGTATCCACCTTATATGCACTATTAATCTCTCCAGTTTAAGTGTATATAGTTTTAGAGCAAGGACAAAAATCACTCTTTTGTGACAAAGAAAACTTAGTGCGGGAAGAGAATCGTATTTTGTGGACGAATACCCCAGAGAGATCAGCCAGCCTCTTATCCGCGATTTTAAATGTGAACAAACTGGGTACTGGTGAAATAATGGAGTGACCAAGTTGTGCCGCAATTGCATATCCCTACAAATAAGGAAATGTTAAAGAAGTAATTTCATGCCTATGATGTGTCGAAGATACAAAGAGCGGGGGACAAGAAAGATTTCCTAACCTGCTGGCTACTACCTGTAGCCACTAAGACGTAGTTAGCATTCATATAATCAACAAGATCAATAGTACGCTTCTCAACCTTGAGAATAAACTTTCCATGTTCTGTAACAGATACACTAGACACAGATTTACCAGCCTGCAGAGAAACTTCCATTTGATTTGAAATTTCAGAACTGTCAGAGAGTGAACCAATTAAACTTGTGTGTAACAATAGAGATAAGAGCAAATCAGTTAGCAGGAGATACCTCCAAGTCTTCTAGCTTCATTCAATAAACAGTCTACCACTGAAGCTGAATTGTCAGTGACAGGAAAGACTCTACCATCGTCTTCGGTCTGACATGTTAATGGACAAGGGGAGGGAAGCAACATAAGTAATTTTCTGCAGAGAGACGCATTTCTGTGTGAGACTCTGACGAATGGATGTCAACCAAAGCTAGGCACCTTCAGCTCAACACCATGATCTGTGAACCAGCGCATGGTATCTTGCGGACCATGAGCACTAAAGAAGGATCCTCGGAGTTCCTTGTTCCCTCTCGGATAATTTCTTGCCAGCCCCTGCAGGATAAAAAGACGTGGCAGCTCGGATAAAATGATGGATACTGATTTGTTGGAACAATGCTAGTTACAGGATAATCATAGTTTGATGTGCAGTAGCTCAAAAGGTACGACATGACAGCCATTTCAGTGAACCTGCAACATCTATCATGAAGATTGCCTAAGAGCTACCCAAAGAGGAGGCAGAATTGCGCATACCATCGGCTCAATATGATGCCCATTGGTTACGTTGCACCGCCCGCCGCCGGAAATCTTGACCTGCAAACGCGATGGGTCCCCAGGGCCTTAATTTTGATCTAAGGAAGACTAACCGATGGAAGCTGTTTAGTGGAACCAAAGTGTGCGTGCATTCCTTTGTCATACCTTGGACAAGAACCTTCCTTTCTCAATGACAACGACGTTGAGCCGTGGCGCCAGGCTCTTGGCCCTAATGGAAGCGTAGACCCCCGCCGCACCTCCCCCCACTACCACCAGCAATTTCTCCTCGTCCCCCTCCTCCTGAGCAGAACACAGTGCGTCAGCTTAATGCCATCGACACGAAAGGAGCTCCCCGGCGGCTGCGGGTACCTACCTGCTGGCAGCCGGAGGGGGAGGCGGAGACAGACCCGGAGTTAGAGGAGGATGAGCAGAGGCGGCTCCTCCTGAGAAAGGAGGGCGGCGTTGCGCGGCGTGCGGCGGCGAGAGTGAGCGGGAGAGACGGCCATGGCGGCATTTCGTCGAGCAGCTATCTGCCGTCGCTTCCTTCCGAGCTGATGGTTGGGGGTGTCAACTGAACAAAGACATGGGCTGCAACACGACGTTATGACTTATGAAGATATTGGCCCATCTGTTGTATCTTACTTCATGGGCCTGCTCGGTAGAAACACTGTATGCTCAAAGAAAAAAAAAGGAGGTAGAGACACTGCTAAAAAGTGTCTTCTTCAGTGTGTCCGAGCTGATGGTGGGCGTGTCAACTGAACAAAGACATGGGCTGCAATGCAACGTTATGAAGATTTTGAGCCCATCCGTAGCTTACTTTATGGGCCTGCTAGGCAATGTGTTGTTACCTTTGGATAGAGACACTGATTCAGTTTTTTTTTTTGAAAAAAGAAAAAGTGTCTTGCGCCAAAAAGAAAAGAAGGGGAAAAAAATGAAAGAAAAGAAGAACATCCAAAGGGACTTGCAGCTCAGCCTGCTGCTCCAGGAAACTCCAAATGTTCAGCTCTTCACATACTGCCAAGTGCCAACCCATCATCTTGCATCTTGCCTGGCAAGCAACATATCATCCCAACTCTCTCAAAACCAGACTGAGAAAAATTCAGTCGTACCTCCATTCATTGAAGGTCACAGTTGCCATAGCAAATCAAATATATATAAGGAAGGACCGAAGGAGGAGATACACTGAATCTCACTGGAAACAGACACGCATCTCAGGAATGAGCAAACAAAACTGCATGGCCATGCCACTCTGCTCCCATGCTAGCACATCACTTATTTAGGCGAGCATCTCTCTTAATACAAAGATACGAAGCTCTCCTTCGTATTTGAGGAAAAAAAACTTATTTAGGTGAGCAAAACAAGGAAAATACATAATATTACTATGTGCGGACACAAAACAGACATGATTACAGTTCTGTCAGAGACCAAAAAATAGAAGCCACCATCAAATTCACACGTCGGTGGACATTTTTTTAATGATTTCCTCCTTCTGGAATCTGGACAGGCAATATCACACAGTGTAAGACTGTTGGATGGTCTCGATGTCCAGCCCCTTGAGCTTCACTACAGATTCCACATGCCCCTTGAGCGTGTGAAGCTCCCTAAGCCTGTAACAAACCATGGCCTCATATAAATTATTAAGCGCCTTAAAGTTTTTTCTGTGGTCTTTCTTAAAGCAGGGCCAAAGGTGTTCAAAAGAGAGTTTAGTTGTCCCTCAAATGAAAAAAAAGGTTTAGTTATTCGCTATGGGATCTACAAGCTAGTACCACAAAAGTCTCTTTTCATCCTCACAAATGGATCCATGAGTAGCCATATTCTTTTTTTTTGAAAACTTCCATGAGTAGCCATAATGCATTGATAAAAAGAGAGGAGGGGGGGGGGGGGGGGGGGGGGAGAGAGAGAGAGAGAGAGAGAGAGAGAGAGAGAGAGAGAGAGAGAGAGAGAGAGAGAGAGAGAGAGAGAGAGAGAGAGAGAGAGAGAGAGAGAGAGAGAGAGAGAGAGAGAGAGAGAGAGAGAGAGAGAGAGAGAGAGAGAGAGAGAGAGAGAGAGAGAGAGAGAGAGAGAGAGAGAGAGAGAGAGAGAGAGAGAGAGAGAGAGAGAGAGGGCCTACAAAATAGTGTACGTTACTGCTAATGTTTTGCAGGTGGTTTGTGGCCGTACCTGGCAATCTCGGCCCTCCTCTTCGCCTCTTCAGCCATCTGGTTTAGCTCGTTATGCCCAGCCTTCTCTGGGAACATCTTGGCATCTGGTGCCTGCAGCCCATGGAGGGTCCTCTGTGCATGTGCCCACTTAAGTTCCCTCTCCTCCTTACCAAAGTCCTTCTTCCTCGTGAACGCAATCTACAGATCGAATGGACATTAATTAGTCACAAACTCAGTTGAGTAGATGCGGGCCAAGACAGGCGTGCAGCGTATTGTTACCCTTTGCTCAATAACAAGATCCCATGCCTTCCCACTCAGGGCATATCGGATAAGGAACTTGATTATATCGAGCGGGAAGTAGAAGATGATGTTGTAAAGCCACACAATACCAGCCCAGCCCCACCCGATGCCTTTGATTGAAGTGAATGCCCAGTCAGCATACACAGCAATCAGTGTAGCAATCTGTCATTAAAACAGGAAATTTTAGCTCGATTTGATTTTTATCTCCTAAAATAATTTGTGAAGAGGAAGCAAGTGCATACCAGCTGAGCAACCAGGAAAGCAAATACCAGTAGAAACCCGGGGCGCTCAACAAAAGACCAGCTTCGTGATCTTGTCACAAATATGAGAGCTTGGCTGATGGTGCTAACTTGGAGGTACACAGCAGAGGCAAGCTTTTGGAAATCATCTTGTGCTGTCTTCTCAAGGCTTTCAACATGAAATATTCTCTGGAATTTTTATACCAGTAAGGATCAGCAAGAATAAAGAAAACAAATGCAACCAACTACAACGCTAACAATACTTTTATCAACACGAGATTCATCAACTCGAAATACAGTCAAGTTATGCAAAGGACTCCTTACGGGGAAAAAGTCGGTCTTGTATGCAGCCCAAAAGAAGATGACAGTCATCATTGCCAAATACCCACCAAGCACAACTCCAGTGGTGAAAATCTCAGCCAGCTTCCAGCTGTCGGGGAGTGGCGATGGTTTTACACGATCCTTTGATATAGTCATAATGGTACCTATTGATCCACCAAGCACGACATTAGAAGATTTTAAGGTTTCTACTTCAATTTTGTTATATAGAGAGAGGAGAAATGTACCATCATTTAGAATTGCTATGATTAGAACCATGAACGGTGGGAAATCAAATTTCCATATGAGAGCAAGTAGCATAAATCCAAGCTGCCAAAATTAAGGAAATGATGAGTTAAACCCTGAAGTAACATGTTTAGGACCAATATGCATAATTTCAACCTTAAATGCACATGCATCAGATTGTCACCAACGGTCTTCTATTCATTCAGTTTAACAGTAATTCCTAGAAGGAACTTAATGTGGTTTGAAACTAACATAGAGGAGTTCTATTACAAAAAATACAATGACCTGAAAATTTCATTCAGAAATAACAGACAAGAAAACTTACCACGATACGAATGGTGATTGAGACAGCATAGATCTGCCACCATGAAAATGTGTCAGTCAAATATAACAAAGAAAGAAACACATACTTGACCACACTTCCTCTTCTGACATACCGTGTAGTTCTTCATACGCTGGAAAATTGCACGACTAGTAAGCACAGCACTGATGATCACACTTAGTCCAGGTTCGGTGAGGACAATATCTGAAGCACTCCTTGCTGCATCGGTTGCATCAGCAACAGCAATACCAATATCAGCTTTCTTTAGGGCTGGAGCATCATTTACTCCATCACCAGTCATTCCACAGATATGCTTCCGCGCTTGCAAACGTTTGACGATCTCATACTTGTGCTCTGGACAAAAACAATTTACACATCCATAAAAGATTAAAAGATTCAACATTTATTCATTTCTAAACTCCAAGCCCTGCCAAAAATTCAAAATTTATTCATTTCTAAACTCCAAGCCATGCCATCTAGTGATTCCTTTAACACCATACCAGGGAATACACCAGCAAAACCATCAGCTTTCTCAATGAGATCATCAACAGGCAGAGCAGCAATTGATTCATCCTTGTTCTGTCCCAACAAAGCGGATGAAGGATACATGTTAGTTCCCATTCCCAAACGCCGTCCTGTTTCTTTTCCAATAGCCAGCTGATCACCTGAACATTAGAAAAAAAAAGTTCAAGGAACTGGGGCCAGGGTAAAACAACAGTTGGATATGTTCTGTTGGAAATATACCTGTGATCATTTTGACATTAACCCCAAGGTTAAGTGCACGCCGAATTGTTTCAGCACTGTCATGTCTCGGAGGATCAAACAGTGGCATGAGACCGACAAAGTGCCATGGGCCACCAGAGCTTTCTTTCCTCCCATCTGGAACTTCCTATATTCAAAAACAGTATAACATCACTGAGGCAACATATGCATAAAAACAGGCGAAACTTTGTAGCCATTACAGTAGTGTATATAACAGACAATCAGATTGTTGAAAAGAAAAAAAAATGTGTTGGTGAACCCTCTCAATTTGCATGATCAGGATTGCTAGCATCGTTTTAGCATGTTTGTGAAATCCTTATGGTCAGTGCAACTCCATTTTAGACAGAAGGCTTAAGACATAAATGTAGATTGTAATGTTTCTCACCTGATATGCTACAGCAAGCGATCTAAGTCCACGCTCTGCAAATTTATCAATCACAGCATGGACCCTCCGCTCTATATCTGACTTGTTATGAGCCAGGTGAAGAATCTGTAGCCAAAGTTGTGTTATAAGGAATAACATTAACATGAGGAAGTAATGCTTTCAGAAGGCAATGCTAAGGTGTCAATTCAACAACAATTCATTTTTGAGGTACCTGCTCAGGAGCACCCTTACTAACACGATACATTTTGCCATCACCATCAATGTATGTTAATGCTGTTCTTTTGTCAGTAGGATTGAATGGAAGGAAATGAACTTCTTGAACACCAGCACGTGCCTGCACGGAAAAGTGCAGAATTGTCATTTCAACATATAAGCAAGATGACCATCTGCCTCCACTTCAAGCATTCAACAAAGAAAGATACCTCTTTTGGGTCGGCGAGCATCCCAACTATCGCAGTATCAATAGCATCTTGGTTTTCTGTACGAGATGCTCTAGCAGCCATGAGAATCACTTGGTCCTGAGTAATACCTCTTTCAAAAACCTGGATTGACAATTTGAAGTTGATTATATCAGACATGACAGAGCTAAGAGAACATCAAATATTTATGCTTGTCTCACCTCAATGAGGTTCTTGTCCACAGTAAGCTTGTTCAGGGTCAATGTTCCAGTTTTATCACTGCAAAGAACATCCATGCCAGCCATCTCCTCGATTGCTGTCATTCTCTTTGTGATAGCACCCTACGACAATCATATTTAAGTTGTTAAGCCTATCAACATAAATGAAAACCGAAATTAAACAGATATTATGACCCATGCACACACCTGCTGAGACAAGCGATGTGATCCAATTGCCATGGTAACAGATAAGACTGTCGGCATCGCTATGGGAATACCTCCGATGAGAAGGACCAAGAGGTTATCAATCCCGGGGCGGTATGCCCTGTGCTGGATAGGATACATTACAATTATCTCAACAAACATCCCAACAGCAATTGAGCAAATACAGAAGTTCCCAATAGCCGTCAGGACCTGCATCAATAGGGTAATGATATAAACAGTGAGTTATATTGGACACTCAGTGCAGAATTAAGCGCATACGAGACAATGCTTTCAATCTTGCCTTCTGAAAATGGCCAACTTGGTTCGTGGAGTCAACAAGGTGTGCAGCCTTTCCGAAGAAAGTGTGAACACCAGTGGCAATCACAACAGCTTCAATCTCACCTTGCTTGACTGTCGAACCAGAGTAGACACCATCACCGGGACCTTTGGTGACTGGCAGTGATTCTCCAGTCAGCGCAGACTACAAGACGAGAAATTATAAGCAAAAATCACAATGGATCATCAAAGGCTAAGTTATTCATCAGGTCAATTCAGCATGAAGAACCTGATCGATTTTCAAAGGATCACCATCAAGCAGACGTGCATCTGCAGGTATAATGTCTCCAAGTTTAATACTGACAACATCCCCTGGTACAAGGATAGCCGCGTCTTCTTCAGTCCATCGACCATTGCGAAGAACCTGAATAATGAAAATAAATCAGGTCAGAGTTTTGTTGGGCTCAGCATAAGTATCAAGCTTTCCTTTAAGAGCTTATTAAAGCATCATAATGTAGGCGCAAAGGACCTTGGCTTTTGGGGCAAGACGAGCCATAAGAGCAGCAGCAGCATTCCCAGCATTATTCTCCTCAATGAAACTGATTGTCGAGTTGATTACAAGCAGAGTAATGATACCAACAAAGTCCTGCCAATCCGGTGGCTTGCCCTGATGACATAACACAAGACAACTTTAATTTAGTATATTGTCCAATCGTACATTCTGATCAAAATAAACAAATAATAATGGAAAAGAAAGTTGAATTTGTTCATTTGTCTTGCTGCCTTACCCCTCCATTGGCGAGAGCAATGGCCATGATAGCTGCAGCCTCCATCACCCAGGATAGCGGATTCCACATGAACCCCAAAAATTTGAGGAATTTGCTCTCCTGCCACCATCAAAATTCCAAGTAATAAAAGTTACATGCATGAAGCTGGATAAATATCACATGAGTTCACTGAACGCGCAAGGAGTGAAGTGAAGCTAACCTCTTTCTCCTCGAGCTTGTTGGGACCAAAGATTTCGAGGCGCTGCTGCGCCTGCTCGGTGGAGAGACCCTCGCGGCTGCATCTCAGATTCTCAAACACCTCCTCCAGGGGGATGTTCTCCTGTAAGAACAAGCAGCGATAGTTGACTGACATAATTCAATTCCTTCCCTCCGCAGAGGAACAACCCTCACGAAATTGTCATCACAACATGAACGACAATCCCGAGAATCTGATGCATGTACCAATGCCTCGACTGTGTAATCCCAGAACCCGGCAATAGAATGGCAAGGGTTTAGATTTGAGAAACAGGTGGAGAAAGAAAATGCCTCCCATAATTCAAGAATCCACAGAACAAGAACCTGGTGCCACCATACAGAGTATGACTAGAAAATGGCGCGCCAAAAGCCCCATTTCATGTGAAGCTAGCTCTAAGGTTTTGACTATTGTAGTACAGATGGAAATCCTCTGCCTGCTTGCAGCAAGGTGCTCACAGTTGGTCACTGGATTCCATAGCCTGAAGATCGTCCTTCTAATAGAACACTTGCTCTGCTATACAAATGATGAGCGATAGAGGCATAACCATACAAATTAACAAATCATTCATGGATACATGTAAGAAGATTAAGAAACGAAAAAAAAATGAACTTTAGGCTAAAAAAAACATGAATTCATTGGCACTTCAAATTTTATTATTTTGCAATTTGTAATGGAAAACAACGATTGGTTGCAATCACGTATAACAGTAACACAATTATTTGGCAGAAAGATTTGTTGATTTTTGAAAATAGATGCTTTTGAATATTTTAATGATAAACCAATACTTGTAATAGAAAACTGGTTGTGCTCTATGCTTATTACGAGTAACTGATCTTGTGCCCATGAAATGAAATGATTCTTATCATGTAGAGTATTTCTTCAGTTTTTTGAGGTACAAATATATAATTTTTTTTTTTTCGGGGGGGGGGGGGGGCAAAAAAT
>LAPY01001322.1:65341-86889 GCA_000970635.1 Eragrostis tef
TTTGAGACCAATCATTTTTTTTTTTTGTTGGGGGGGGGGGGGGGGGGGGCATAGAACTGCTGCATATTGGTGGTACTACAATGGATGCAATAAGGTAAACTTTATAGCACTTTTTCTAAAAAGAGGAAATGCATTCTGACCGGGCAGGTATACACGCCAAAAGAAAAGGTAACATTTCATATAGCACTTTTGGAGGAATCATATTTTTTTTCCTTGTGGTAAACAAAGTTAAGTAAACTGGCTTGGTAATTAGATGATGCTACTTGGGCCAGCTGCAGGGGGAAATGATTGACCTTTAGTTAAGAAATACTACATTCTGAATTACACTAATAGCACTTAACTCTCGCATTGTATAACAACAACAGAACTGTCAGATTGTAATGTGCATCTTATGGATCATGGAACCTATTTATTTAAATAGTACTCAAGTAAACCTCATGCATCGATTGACAAAGAATTGGATTACTTTGTGAGTATTCAATTTTCATGACCATTGCCTTATGATTAGGTTGTGCATTTTGAGCTAATATGTCTAATATCTTCTGCAACGACTACCATGTTTTGAAGGAGCTTGAGAAGTTAGTAGCAGTTGAAACTGATATTCATTTGCCAAGGTACATGCATACTAATTAACAGGGTATGGTACTGACATAATCTTGCAGAAACAGATGCAAATGCATTTTTGATATTGGTAATGGCAGGGCATAAGAAACAAGTATTTTGAGCCACTGGACATGACATCGCATGGCCTCACCAACTAGCATTTCAATAGTTAACTTCTCAAATGAAACATCATATAATAAGGTGGTAAAGAATAACAGAAATGGAGAGGTTGGGTCGGTGCATTTGATTGAGACATAAGTAAACCAGATCGTACTCATGAGGCATTTCGTCGAGCATCTGGAGAGCAGCAAGGTTTGGAGGGTCAGCAGAGCCGAAATGGAGAGGAGCGGCGAAGCTCCTAGCAATGTGGATTGGTCCAGCCTGTGTACGCCAGCATAGGAGCTTGATGAACTGGGTCGGTGCAGCAGCATTTCGCGTCAGCGAGCTGCATGCCCGCACTGCTTCTTTCATGGCTGGGCTGCTCCAAGCGCGGTCGCCGATCTCCGCTCGCAGGGAACAAATTGGTGCCTGCCGCGCTCTAGCAAGCCGGTGCGCTGGGTCACAAAGAGTTGAAACACTTGCCAGAAAACTGCGGCAGCGAGGGACATAGGCATCGCACGAGGAGGAGGGTTCATAGACTTGGAAGAATGAAGGGGGTTGCGGGAATCAGTGTAATTCCGACGAGAAGGAACACCAATCCAGGAAAAAAGGACCCGAGAAAGAGCAGAAATGCGCAAGCTTTTCACTTCACAGGAACACAACCGCCGAATGGGAGAGGAGAGCGTGCTGGCAGGCTTACCAGGTCCACGGCCTCCTTGAGGACGGCATCGAGATTGCCTTCCTTTTCAGCCATGGAGGAAGACGCCTCCTCACGGATCTCCCTCCGGCTCTCGCTCTTCCTCCCTGCCTTGTTTCACTCTCCTGTTCGTGCAGTTTCCCCTCCCGGATTTATATATGCACAAGGAAGCGCTTTTATGGAAATGTGCAAATGTCTCTGGAATTTTATCTCTGGACGGACTGATTGGAGCGGGTGAATTCCATTTGCGAGAGAAGATGAGGTGGTGGCAGAGGAGAACTGAAGACGACGACGACGACGACAGAGGAGTGGGAGTCCACAACAGACACCCCGGAGGCGAGGAATGCGGACGAAAACAACACAAATAGATAAAACAAAGAATAAAAATGTGAATTTTATTTTAGAGCTCCACTACAGGTCCGACTCCTATTGCCCGACCCTAGTCCGACTCTAGGCATCAAACCAATCAGATTCATTCAAGAGCTCTTATTGTATTCATCCAAAGCTGATGCATGTACAGTCGTAATTCAGTCTACTCCATGGGTCTATAGATTAATCCTTTATTTTATCAATATGCTGCTCTGCGTTCTGGTCACACTTCATCAAATAGGTACAGAAAATTGAAATTTAAAATTTATTCTATTATTATGCTCATCTGCATATCCTGTTCGCACTCTATTAAATCTAGAGGCATTTTATGTAGTGATTTATTCCTCTGATTTCAACCAAATAGCTATAAACGTTGTAATGGGAACTTGTAAGTAAAAATAGATCAGAAACTATTTATATTTTTCTTGCATAAAATAGTGAAGGTTAATTCTGCTTCATTCCCAAGTAGCTACGCTAAAAAATTTGGTTTACCAAAACTTAGGTAATTCTATAGTTCGTTGCGAACAAATGTCAGTTTGTTAATGGTCAAATAAAAAAAAATGGTGTTGTATCTCCACCGAATTAAAATCCAGCAAAAAATAATTTTTATCTTAATATCAACTGGGGAAAATAGTATTGACAAGTAAGAGTTTAATTGGCAACAGGACAAGCTAGTGATGCAGACCGTATAATCTGACAACTGAAAATGCTTGGCCGAATACCAGGATGACCTATGATTGAAAGCATGCCCTTGATTCCGAAAGTTACTGACAATCTTACCTATTTCCTATTTGATGCCCATATCCATATAAAATTTATAAGCAAATATTTACAGTAATTTTGTGCTATTGTTTTTCATGATGTTTTCGTTGTGTTACATTGTTTGATGAAACACCGCTTATGTCACATAATTGCACATTTGTACATTTACCATGGTTCACCATCATGATACTACATCATTGTAATCACCTAACAGTCTTTTTTGTGATGTGTTTGTGCACTTGTGTACCTTATCATTAGGTGACGGGAACATATTATATATGGTACCACCCACTCAAGTACTTATTCTCCCCTGACTGATTTGTTTGGCGCTAGGACAACAACTAATAATGCAGCTCAAAAATGATTCAAAACCAAAGAGACATCTGTGCATGATAGCATCCATCAAAATCCTATCACCATGCAATACTAGTATGTATATAAAGCAGCAACTCACACAAAAAAAAATGTATACAAAGCAGCAGAAACAAGGACAATGATAGAAATTTGGTACGCGGTTCATTAACTCTCTTTTTTAACCTCCAGTTGAAATTCTTGTTCACGGTTAAGCCATATTCGATTCATTTAGGACTAAATTTTAGGCATGAGAATCTTACTATTTAAAGGTATTAAATAAAGTCTAATTACAAAACTAATTGCAGAACTCTTGGGCTAATTCGCGAGACGAATCTAATAAGAGTAATTAAGCCGCGATTAGACGATGGTTACTGTAGCATCACTGTAGCAAAATATAAATTAATAAGACTCATTAGATACATCTCGTAAATTAACACACATCTGTCAGAAAATATTTTATAATTAGACTTTATTTAATACTCTAAATATTAAGATTCTTTTTGATGTGACAGGTCTAAACTTTAGTCTAGAAGGAAATGAACATGGCCTTAATGCCAATACTGGAAAAACTTCTTGACCTTTAAAAAAAGAAAATCCACAAAGAAGAATGTCCCATGTGCGCCAGGGGAGTATATCCTAGTTGAGTCGCAACAGAAGATGAACAACTCATCAACATGGCATCCTAGATAGGTTCAGTTTTTTATTACTACTAGTACTCAACAGAGATTTTACAGGTCTGACCAGGGCACCGTTTCTTATTTGTCAACATAATGAACAATGTCAAAAGGAGAATAGGTGAAGATGATCAAACAAATTAAGCTGCATCTCATCGAAGGAAGTCAGGAGTTGATGGAAGATATGGACCATTTCGATCGTATATTCGTATCTAGAGCTCGAACCTTCAGCTGCTTCACCATTTTATATGCAAGAAAACACAACGTCAAAACGAAGGTCATCAAGATGTGTGCGTCCAAATGTCAAATCTCAGCTGATCACATGCATGGCCTAATTTCTCGAGGGAATGCAGAATGCACGGGGCCGTTAAGTTGGCCAAATGCGAACACCAATGCTTGGCATCGTCCATTGATTACAGTATTTTCTGTCTTGTGATGTCGACCTTGAGGTAACCATGCATGAGCTCTCAGGTGAGTAGCTCCGATAGGCTCCTGAAAGATTGGGTCAAACCCTTTTTCTGTCATAATCATTTCCTAATACAGCAATTAAAGTAGTGAAGATAGTTGCGGTCGCGTTTCAAGTCACAACTGCTTATGGGGCATACCGACGTTGCCTCGCGCCAAATAGTAGGTGGCAAATGAAATGTACGTGAAGCTTGGATATAATTAATAAGACTCATTAGATACATCTCGTAAATTAACACACATCTGTCAGAAAATATTTTATAATTAGACTTTATTTAATACTCTAAATATTAAGATTCTTTTTGATGTGACAGGTCTAAACTTTAGTCTAGAAGGAAATGAACATGGCCTTAATGCCAATACTGGAAAAACTTCTTGACCTTTAAAAAAAGAAAATCCACAAAGAAGAATGTCCCATGTGCGCCAGGGGAGTATATCCTAGTTGAGTCGCAACAGAAGATGAACAACTCATCAACATGGCATCCTAGATAGGTTCAGTTTTTTATTACTACTAGTACTCAACAGAGATTTTACAGGTCTGACCAGGGCACCGTTTCTTATTTGTCAACATAATGAACAATGTCAAAAGGAGAATAGGTGAAGATGATCAAACAAATTAAGCTGCATCTCATCGAAGGAAGTCAGGAGTTGATGGAAGATATGGACCATTTCGATCGTATATTCGTATCTAGAGCTCGAACCTTCAGCTGCTTCACCATTTTATATGCAAGAAAACACAACGTCAAAACGAAGGTCATCAAGATGTGTGCGTCCAAATGTCAAATCTCAGCTGATCACATGCATGGCCTAATTTCTCGAGGGAATGCAGAATGCACGGGGCCGTTAAGTTGGCCAAATGCGAACACCAATGCTTGGCATCGTCCATTGATTACAGTATTTTCTGTCTTGTGATGTCGACCTTGAGGTAACCATGCATGAGCTCTCAGGTGAGTAGCTCCGATAGGCTCCTGAAAGATTGGGTCAAACCCTTTTTCTGTCATAATCATTTCCTAATACAGCAATTAAAGTAGTGAAGATAGTTGCGGTCGCGTTTCAAGTCACAACTGCTTATGGGGCATACCGACGTTGCCTCGCGCCAAATAGTAGGTGGCAAATGAAATGTACGTGAAGCTTGGATATACATATGACACGACATCAATTAGGAGGCAAATGTCAAAGTGAAATCTCATCATGCATGGCGCATGCATGTGTTCATGGTTGAGTTGTATGGTTAGTTCTTTTTGCCAGCATATATAAAAGCATACAGGAAGAATCGAGGAAGTGCTGTCATATATGATTATGATCGTGTGTAAATGATAAGGAGTACTGACACCTGAAAACAGCGATGTGTCAACTACTTAATATAAGAAGATCAAATCAAGTTGAAAACCGTGCATTGTTCTAGCTTAAATACGTCATTTGGAACTTAAGCTGCCGCTAATTGTATATTGATCGTGAAGGTCCAAACTCAACAGAGTTGAGAATACTCCCATATACTCCATGCATTGTTAAATGTATGGTGTTTAAGAAAACTAATATGTGATCTGTCACAAACGTCATATACACTTAAGAAAAACAGAGGCATGCAGCTATAGGGGATATTCCCATCCTCAATTCTAAAATCCAAAGGTTGGAATCGACGTTGTCGTATTAAATTGGGTTGAAATTTAGCACTTCATTTGGATCATCTGGGACTAAATAATCCGTCATGAGCTCCAAGTAGTTGGGAACCAGCGCAAGTTGGTGCTCGTGGTAAGTTGGCATTCGGTTACGTACAATGGACCAGAGTGTATAGAAACGTACAAAGTAGTAATGGTGGATCATGAAGCTGAGATCGTCATTCGTCAGCCTCTGTCGATAAATATAGAAAACTTAACTGGTATCGGCATATCCACGGCATAAATTTTCAATCATGCAAGTAAAACCAGATTATAATTATGTTGGAGAAACCAATTCCCTTATGAGATTCTGGTTAGCACAAGATATGCTGCAAACTCATCAATGGTCATAGCACAGGATAAGGGACAGTGCAATTTGCATCTCGGCACTTCAGCTGACCTTCCACCTTCTTCAACCAATAACCAGTTTCCCACACGTACTTTGCCATTTGGTTTTTATAGGGTTCAAATTTCCTTTCATTGTTCTGCCTAAAAACGGCATCAGACTGAAGGTTACACCCAAACCATTCAGGCCAAATCACTATCAAATTCCTACTAGTTTTTGAGCAAGCGGCCGACAGTTTTTGCATATTAGTATAATTTTTTGGATAAAGTCCACTTTACTCCCTCCAAGTTTGGCCATAGTCCAGATAACCCCCTAGACTATAGTTTGGTTTACTTTACCCCTAAAATTTGCCAAATCAGCTCATTTTACACCTTTTCTCTTCAATCCAAAACGATTCCGCTAACATGGACTCATGTCAAGGTGGTTTTGTGAATGCAACTCGACATAGGTTCATTCATACACAATGCTAGCCTACAAAAACAACAATTATGGTGAACTTTTATGTGGAAATTAGCGAGGATGGCTACGCCATCGTAGATCAAGATGTAGAGATATTAGGACAAGTTGTTGGCTACAAATCAACAAGAATGCCTTGCATCACTTTGGAATGCATGTGTATCTGGGATTGAGTATGTAAAACTGACCTTAACCTACTTCACGTGAGTGAAATCACATTGGATTGGAGAGAAAAAGTGTAAAGTGAGATGATTTAGCAAACATTAGAGGTAAAGTAAATCAAATTAAAGTTTAGGGGGTTATCTGGACTAGGGCCAAACTTAGAGGGAGTAAAATGGACTTTATCCTAATTTTTTCTAGTGGCCAACAGTTGTGTAGTAGAAATTTCTTTCTTTCCCGACAATTTTAGCAAATTCCTTACAAACTCATTCCTTACATTTTTAACATCTTACTCTAAATATGCTACAAACTGTCAGCCACTTTAACGAAAGGACTGTCGGGAAATCTTGAGAATCTTGTAGTGAATACCGGACGGGGGCCATTTCAAGGGCAACTGCCGATCGAAGAAATGCAAAAACATCAACAGTTGAGTGTTTCTCGTAAGATGGCCATGACGCCCCTTTTATTTTTATTGAGATCGTCGAATTAGGGATGGGCATGTGGCGTGCGTCGCGTAGTCCACAAAAGAGTAGGTCAAAAAATATTGTTGTCCCTATCATTCCGGCAGCAAAGCTAAGGATAAAAATTGGTGTCGTGTTTGACAGCTGCATCAACTTTGGTCCTCTGGGAGGGCGCCAACTGTCCTGCTTTACCACCACGCTAGAGTAGGTGACAAGTGATATCTGCATGAAGCATGACAGCAAACTGAATCCTGGATATCATGCTTCATGGACATATTTGGCTGGTTCAACCTTCTTTTTTTTTCCCTGAAACTCCATAAAAGGACACCTGTCAATAGAAATAATGCACAGATGTGTAAAATGAACACAAATTTGTTGGTGCCCATCTCGCAACATTCGTTTCGATACAGGGGAATGAAAGTGATAAGAATTAATGTATGTGCGGCCATTCCAAGCATGACAGCCGAAACAAACCTTCCTCCAATTGGATTACTTGGCAAACAGAATGTTGTATGCTTGTCTGGGTCTTGCGTTCTATAGCTAGCTGTACCTGTACCGGGTGATATGACCTCCCAGCTGCGTTATTTGTAGATTACACATGCAAGACGAAATCAAGAGAGATTTGGTACAACATGTAGGCCACAAACAAGATCAAGGAGATCGTGAATGCGATTGGCAACTGAAACAGCAATGATGCGCCAATAATTTAAGAGCAAGAGAGATCACATTGAGTTTGAATTGAAAATCAAGCGTTGTACTTGCATGTTGTGTCATTTGAATCTGAATCCTCTACTTAAGGAATCCGTCATGCCCATCTGTGTAATTGAACAGTGCAAATTGTCAAGTTGGCAATCAGAGCAACCTGACATGTTTACCTTAAACTTTGGGGTGGTTATAGTGGACGGAGGTACTAATTAAATAACGTAGACGTATGATAGCTTAAAAAGTACGCGTAGTGGATCATGAAACTCAAATTTTCTTCTTTTTTTTCCCTGATCCCTCTCCCTCTCTAAAAGTTGTTCGCCAGAAACATAGAAAACTAAACTGGTATCTGCATACATTTATAATCATACAAGTAAAACCAGCTAATGAAATAGCAATACATAGTGAGGTTCTGTTCACATAATTGCATAATTGAACTGCAAACTGTATCTGTATATGATCCAATAAAATAACTAGAACACACTTAGTCAGGTTCAGGCATGCCTTCTTTTCAGAAAAGCAAGAGAAAGCCTTTACCTTTCCCTTCTCTTTCAAAGGCTGTCAGAAACCACTTTTTAGGTGGTGAAACTAACGACAGTTCACTTTAGGTGGTGCATCAGTCATGCATAGGCTAGAGCAATCTTGGACATATTGGTTCTATTTTACATGCAAAATTAAGTGACAAGAACCAGCTTGGTCAGACATTAAAATAATTTTGATCTTTTATTCTCATTTACTTCTAATTAAGAACATAGTTTTCTGCCCTAATCATTTTCATATGTGCGCTTTCAACATCTTGTGCAAAAGGGCATATAGCATAAAGTGTTAATGCCTTTCATGAACCCCAAGAAATATGGATCCTAATATAAACTCAAGGAGTCACCAGACTACTTCAAGCAGTGTAATCATCAGCAAGTTATCCAAAAAAAAATAGGAACGCCTTTGATCTCCCTGATAAATGTAATAGATTACAAGAGCCGGAACCAAACACCTTTAATAAGGCATGGTTTTGTTGCCAATAAAGATAATGGTGACAGCCATGAATGAAGTGGTACTGGTGGCTCCGGAGGTTGGCCTTTGAGAAAGAAAGCTAAAGGTGAACTGAGTGAAGAATTCCGAAGATAGAAAGGCGACGTGGAGTAATTTCAAACGATCAACAGAAAGGAGTACATTCACTTTGGAATAAAACTTTCTTTCCTACCATATGTGCTCGATTATCTATCTAAGCAATGCATGTGAGCGCAGATATCTGTACTTGTGCAAGAGTAACGGAGGGATAAGATGATTTGCGACAAATGAGGCCTGTTACACATGGCACTGCATCTTAATTCTGACGCACCCGTATCACAGGGCTCCAAATCCTTTGGAAGTTATCTAGCCAGTCATCATCTGAGAATGCAATCAACATAACTTGTAGTCACATGGATGTTGCTGTCATCCGTCCAAGGTGTATAAGCTAACATTATGATCAAGTTGATACTATGATGGACACTATGATCCATCGATGCTATTGACTACTGGGCATGTGGATTCTAACATCTGCACAAGCAGCCGGCTCAGCAAGTCCCTTCTGATTTCTGAACATGTGGAAGCTGGTTAAGCAGTCACATAAGGTTATTCCTTCAAGCCGCGTGATATGCAAAGGGAAAATTCCTTCATTGCCATTGGCATAAACTATAATCTCTTATTCACCACCAAAAAAAGTTCAATCTTGCTCATGCCAGCGATTCAAAAAATTTATCTCCTGTTTGCCATCGCAGCTCCATGCCAGCCATCGAACAATTCTAAATGCCAATTCTACCCTTAGCTCCTTTCTTCCTCATGAACCACACGACAACAGCTTGGACGAGATCCATTGGTAATGAAGAGATCCGAGGGGATGCGTCTTGGCGACCAGCAGATGGATGCGTTGGGAGATGTAGAAGAGAAACATGCGATCAGTTTTTGCTGGTCTATAGATAATGATTCGAATTTGCTGATTTTGCGGGTCTGTTTGGAAAGAGAGAAAAAATGAAATTCATGAAGAATCAGTCGATCTGGACCAAATCCATGCGAGCTTGAATCCGTCATGGTCTGCCCACCTCTGTCAAAGAGTCCGTGTTCAAGCACATTGGCAGCAGCATGGCGTTCCTCGGGAGGTACAGGCTCTCGTTGACCTCCGGGAGAACAAGGCAATATTTAACTATTTTTTTGTGATTTAAACCTTGGATTGTGCAAGTGCGGCATGAGATTTGTGTTGTGATTGTTAATCTTTTTTTTTTCATGGTTCAACTGGCAGCAAGCGAGGGGCCTGTCAATGGCTAGATTCAACTTGTTGATGCGGCTAGGTTCTGGAGCAACAGGGAGCCGCGTCCACATACCAGCTTACGGATTGACGGGGCAGGTGTATTTTTTTAGCTTTGCCGCTGAGCCCGGGAGGGAGGACGGCAAGCTGTCGCGGCCGAGCTCGGGGAGAGCTTCAACTACGGAGCGGCGCGGAAGACCGGCAGCGCGAGGTGGTGAGACGGCCTGTCGTCGTGGTTGATGAACTAAAGGGCAGATTTGTCCTCTCTGAGGCCGGCACGAGCTGCGGTGGTTTAGAGTGGATAAAAGTTTTTGGACGCTGGCATGTACAGGTGAAGAGTTTTATCGGTTGTTGATAAGAGATTCAAGTTTATGGGGATGGCACTGAAGGAATTTGCCCCATATGGAAAACTCCTGCGGGGAACTTCATATTCGCAGACGAAGTATACTTTTAAAATTGATCTTTGGTCAATAATCACAGCAAAGCACGTGATTAATTTCTAGCCGTGCTTATCTTGCCCACCTCCATACATCAAGGAGCCCAAGAACACAGATTATACAACTTTGGGCAGTCAAACAAAAAATAAATGACAAAATAGCTTCCGAATCATCCATGCCAGGTATACTGTCAGCATATGATCGGACCAAGTGTCAAGCAGATGGATACAAGAGTCCTACATTGACAGTTCCCCTCAACAGCATGCCTTCTGGAACTATCAACGGGTTCAGTTAGATTTGCCTTCGAAGGCAAGAAAAACTGCATGCACAAGACGCATACTATTTTGTAAAGTATCCTAGTTAGTGAGTGATCAAATCATTAACTCCTTCAACCCTTTCATTTAGTTAAAAGAGCTGCAAGTTCCATAACATCTTTCCTAGTTTACAAGAAAGCGAAACATATTTTCTCTATAGACCGCAGGAGTGTCTTGTATATGGTCTGGAGACCGGAGAAGAGGTTGCTCTATAAATGGGACATCTGATGGCACCAATAGAAAAAAAAAATGAATTGCTCCAATTATGTTTTGCGCCAGTCCTGTTTTGCGCAGAGCTCAGTCTAATGTTCCATAATACACATTTCTGGTAATGAGTACATTAATATATGGGCATTCCAGAGTTTTGAAATGCGAATATAAGTTTTTTTTCTTCAAAATTTGGAGATAATGCCGCAGGCAGCGCTTGCTATGTCTGGGCATCTATCACAAAAGCCTGCACAATGTTAAGAGGAAACTGGTTAAGCTTTTATGGCAAGTGAGCAATTGCCCACAGATATACTAGCTAAGTGAAGGATATTTTTTTCTGACATGCAAGTATATAGAAATAACAGCTCACCTGACACGGTTTTTATCATCACAGAAGAATGGTGTTGACGACTGATAATCGTCTGTTCCGAAATATCTGTCTCCAAACTCACCCATTCCAGGGATGACACGGAAATCATCGTTTAGACCAAACTCAATCTCGGATGTCACGATCTTGACCCTGGGAAATCTCTTGCTGACTACATGCACTCCTTGTGGAGCCTGGGATAACAGCAGACAGTTTCAGTGACCAGTTAACTATATGAAGAAACTGAAGGTAATGCCAAAGTCAACATGACAATGTATGACAGCGATGAAAAATTAAATCCATCAAAAACTCACTGAAACATACATATGTCCGAGTAACTAAATTTAAAAAGACGTATTACTAGTAACTCAGAATCAGCAAGTACTGGCATTCAACCAATTGTTAAGTGGATAGATTAAAGTGACAATGGATAGAACACAGCAATGCGAACATAAATTCCTGTAAACCATGACCTTGTTTTAGGAATAGCAAAATATGATCTCTCTATCATACAGTAACAAACATCATCTGCGACATTCAGAAAGTGGTGGTGCAATATAACAATCCCATAAAAAAATACAATGCAGACACCTGCTCCAATAAAGAAGAGAATGATCAGCACTTCAGAAACTTACAGAAATAAGATTCAGAAATATAATATTTGCTTCCTGTACGCCCTTCTTCAATAAAAGGGAGATAGCTTGAACGGCAGAGTTCCCTGTGATGATAAAAAGGGAAAACATAATGAAATGATGTGACAGTAATGCCCAATAGTAAAGGGTTCCCTCTCAATGTCATAAACTACATGTATGACATCTGATAACTTTTTCACAGAACTCACGTGATTTGATGATAATCGATAGTAATAAAAACATAAATTTAAGAGCAAATTTCCCCTAATTCGAATAGCACAAAACTAGAGGTATTCACAAATTGTGATGGAGAGTACTGAAGCACCACCTACGTAATCAGGCTATTTAAGCAAAGATTGAGATCAATAAGGGTGAGCTGAACTCCGCCTCATCTTGAGCTCAAATAGCTTGAGCCTTTTCTAACAGCCTCAGTAGTGAGCTCTGGTGGGTGGTCATTACTAGAGGTTTGACAGGAAGATTGCTTTATTCACTGATTTATACTATTGAAAATAGTTTCGACAGTTAAATCACAGGATATTCCCTCAAACAGGCGAGGAGACTTGCATTTCATTTCATTAAGAGATGAATGAGGTAAATGAGAGGTGTAAATCTCTCCCAACACACCCAAACACAAACCCGAGATATCACAAAGGATTGAATTAGAGCAAATTAAATTAGGGAGTTGATAACAAATCTGTTGTAAAGTTAAAATATTTTGAAATATTGTTCTATTTACTTAATGTCAAGCTGCTCAGGTTTTAGAAATCCATACTGGGTTTTGGAAAAGATCTTGAACGAACTTAGAACAATGTGTAGACAGTGTACACTGTCAGGACACGTATGAGCAAGTGTGAATATGCATGTTCATAGGATTCCACAACGAACCTGTTCCCAGTATGGGGTCCAGCAACAGAACATGTCTATTCGCAATATCTTTTGGCAAATTCTGATAGATGAGCTGCAAAGAAATGAAGAGCTTAGTGATTTGACTCACCCTAACACATATGGGAAAAGTGGATTAAACCAAACCTGTTGCCCATTGTCTCCCTCCCTATGAATAAGAATCTTGCCAATCTTTATACCTTTACAGCACGCCCGTAGCGCATTTTCCATACTTTCACCGCTGGAAAACAATTGTAGCAAAGCATTAACAAAAATGCATTTTTTTTTCAAGAAGGCATGATGTGTTATAATATAATAATTAAATTCTGGTTCATGAGTGGCTAAACAAATAATTTTTTATAGATAATTCAATAATAGAGTATTTGGAGGAATTAGAAAGAAAAATCCTACACTAAGGAGACTGAAAACTGAGCACTCAATAGCTTAGGGTAGAGAATTTCTAAAATGCTGTATCATTTTTGTCCAGACTGTCTTGGTCACAATCAATAAAATGATATCATTGGAAGCATACACAGTATCATGGTACAAAAAAACAGAAGCTTTTCCTTGTTAGACAGTTGAGCCTCGAAAAGAGCACAAGGAAATATTTTTTGATAAAGCCGTACCTCCTAATCACTGAGATACCGCACAATCTTTTCGAGAACTCCACACCAGTGTAAACAGACCCTGTAGGCACAAGAAAGTATGTCAGGGAAGTAAACTAATTACTGTACATTTGCATTTAGCTAAAGCAAATAGGATTAGGACTAACAAAAACAATAGCACTGCCTATTTGTACAGTAAATGCACCAAACACATCATGATTTTCCAATAAAATTATTTGTTGCATGTCCAATTCAAACTTCTGTATGAAATTTGTCTTCTCTTCCAAATTTTGCTAAGATTAGCTATATTAAAGGAACCAAGAGGATGATAACAGTGGTAGCATCAAAAAAAACTTGTTAGGACTCTACAACCGCGTAAGCTTTGAACTTGCTGCATTCTCTTTAATTTTTTTTTATCTCAGAAACGAATTTATCAAAATATTACTGTGTGTTTGCATTTCAACTGCATGAATTTCAACAATACAAAGCATACAAGTAAGCAAATGTACAAGTTACAACGTAAAATGCTATAGGATGATAAAGGAAAAGAGAGAAGCACACAACAATGATTATGCGGACCTTACATACTTAAAGCAAGGGGCAATATAAATAAAAGTGCATACAGAAACTAATTGGTTGAAGACAAGTACATAAAAATACTGTAAAAGAAGAACTTGAATTCATAGGAAGTGTTTGGACAGACGACTTTATACAGACATGCAACGGTGCAAAATTAGATCCATGACGCTAGAAAAGAAAAGGTGAAGGTCCAGTTGCGTTTGAGGAGATAATCTATAAACAGTACAAGAATACAGGGAAACATAGGACAATTACAACAGTGCAATATTACTTACCAGTTGGAGTTATAACCTGCTTTTCCTGGAAAGGAAGATGACCAAGACCATGCTCGACAACCTATTTCCCAAAGAAAAATTCAAGCAACCATCTAAAGCCATAAAAAAGAAACTCTTCAAATGCATGTATATACTGACCAGTCGAATCAACCGATCAGCATAAAATATGAAATCATGTGTAGCTGTGGCAGCATCCCGTATTATGGTGTGCATACCTCGGATCTGAAAGAAAGCAGCATGAATAATTCAAAAATTATACAATAATGACAAAGGGGGTTTGCAGATTCTTGCAATTACTACAGGGACATCAAACAAAAATCAACTAATACCACAAACATGAGATTATGTATATTTACATAAGGTACCTGATAAGTAGCCTGAATGACATATAGATTGGGGTGTACTTTACAAAGATCATGCTGTCCAAGTTTGGTGCGAATATGCTGAACAATCAGATCAATTGCCACATCATTATCTCCACCTCGCGGAATGATAATATCAGCATACTTCTTTGTTGGGAGGATGAAGTCTTCAAAGGCAGGCTTAACGAACTTTGAGTACTGTCAAAAAAGAGATCCATTCAATGCTAAAACTAACAAATGTGCAAACAGCACGCATATGTAACAGATAGCCTTTTTGTAAATGCCTCAATGCAACAAAAAAAGAAAAAGAAAAAAGAACTCTTCCTAGATTAAAAGGGTAGATATTCAATACAGGATGAATGGCTAAATTTGATCAAAACTGAAAATTGAAATAGTGAATGCTATGTAACCTGATCTAAGACAGCTTTGATATCTCTACCCTTCTCAATGGTATCACGACGGATTCTCCTTGTTAATCGCACATCAGCATCTGAGAAATTTGTAGAAGCAGATGTATCAACAAAAAGCAATCCCATGAAACAAATTTCATGCGTATTCAAACCTAGAAACCAAGGACAGGCAATGCTACGTGCCTACGTTCAATATATGGCTTCTGAAACAAAGCTACTAAAACAAACTAGTACGACATCTCTTGAATAGTTCTTACTAAAACATCAGCAAGATTACCACAACAAACTTGTTAACAGCATAGCAAATACATATGAAATGACACAAAGAAAATAATTGTGAATGAATTGATATAAGTGAATCTAAAAATGAAATTATTCGTAGAATAAGTTTGTGATGGAGAAAGGGGGAAGGATTAACAATGTTGATATGCTTCTAGTACGAACAATTTATTGATAATGTTGTGCAATATACTTCTATAATCGAAACAAGATAGATGAGGGGATGCCAATACATTGTCAACTTTTGACATATTGATAGACAAGCGAGAGCTCTTAAAAATGTCATCAGCTGCAAATGCAAACATTGATACCTGTATCGACAAAGATCTTCATGTTCATCAAATCCCGGAGACGTGAATCATGAAAAACAAGAATTCCTTCCAAAATAATGACATCTGAAGGGTTAACCTGGCAGCAGTGGTAAATTTATGATTGCTTGTAAAAATCAAGTAAAGCATGAGCACTTAAACAGTAAGCAGAAAGCCAATTTTTATTAAAAAAAAATGGAGAAGTACATATAACACTCAGGTAGTAAGCAGAGAAAGGCAGACCTTTTGCAGCAGATGTCACAATATGATGAAATAAATGCAAAGACTTACCCCTAACATTTTTATACATTTTATAAAAAAGTTCTTATTCGGAGATTCAAACTACCATAAATTCACAAGCGTAATTTGCAGATATTGATTGGATACGGTATTCCATAGTTTCATAGAGGTCCAGACTATGAAACCTCAGTCTACCGGCTAGAATTCAGTTATGAAAAGCACCAAATGTAAAGTAGTACCTTTCTTGCATTTGGGGTACTCTTGTATGTTTTGAAGTTGTAATTAGGAATGTCAACAGCTTTGCCATGTTTCAAGTTTTGCATACAAGAAAGAAGTAACTCCGTATCAAAAGCATCTGAAATTATGAAAGAAGAAGAAGCAGAAAAGTCAGCATACATCTCTTGCCACTGGGACATTAAATCCCAACAAAAGCAAGCACTGTACCTGGATGGTCGAAGTTATAATCATGAACATGGACCAATTCATCGTCAGACAGTCCATAATAAAAGGACTCCTGCAATATTTCAGATAAAGAGTCTTAGTGCTAGTATGTTAGGATTCTAAGTGTGTTATCACAATGTAATAATTTAGCATTGATGTTATTTAGCAGTATGGTGTACTATGTCGGACAGTGACGCTAAGCTAGAATATTTGTAGGATGCACATTCCACAAGGTGACAGGCGATATAAAAGAAAACGAAGCCAATGCTGGAATGTACCAACCTGTGTAACCACCACCACACGCTGATCACGCAGCTGATCAATGATCATTTTGCATACGGTGCTTTTACCTGAAGATGCACCTCCAGCAACACCTGCAACCGAAACAGCATCAGAGTGTGCCGCATTCAGGGGGCAAAGCAATTGACACTCGATTGAATTACGCCTGGTAAAGATATAGATAGAGCCGCGCCTAAGTAGTATACTGACCAATAACAAAAGGCTCTTGGTGCCCATTCTCCAGGCCTGACGTCGTTGGTTGTTCCTGGAGGTTGAGCTCCTCCAAACGGAGTGCGGAGTAATGGACGCCGGCGGCGGCGGCATCAAGCACTTGGTCCACCGATTTTGAACCCATAATCTACAGAATATCCAGAAAACGAGCTGCACTCACCAAAGGAACAGAGTGTAAGGATTGAGAGGCAAAGAAAGACTTTGATTTTGGGGGATCGTGTATCAAAAGAGAGATTTTTCAGAGGAGCAAGCAAACAAGTAGGTCGAGGTTCCTTACCAGCAAAACAGAGAATCAATCGACGACCGGAGGGATCTCCACCTCACGCCGGCGGCCGCGAGAGGAGGAAGAAGAGTGGTGCGGCTGCGGCGGAGGTGCGGGTGGATCTGGATCGAGGAAGAGGCGGAGGCGTGCTCGGCGCGGCGGGCGGTGGAGAGAGAGCCGACTGACAATAATTAGGGAAAGCCAATGAAATACGGGACATGAAAGAATGGCTCTAAAATCTATGGGCTTTCCTTTTTCTTACTACCTTGCTGGCCTACACTGAATTGTAGTACAATCTTTCTTGGGCTCTAAAAAGAGTGCCAATTTATTTTCCATGGAATAGATGTGATGATTAAAGTAGCCAACATAATGATTACATCTCTATAATTTTCAGGCCTTTTCTTACCACAAGAACATCCCAAATTTGATTTAAAAATTTCGATATATCATATTGTTGTGGCTGCCTTCAAAATGAATCTATTTCATACCGAATCTGAGGTAACACATATAATGGTTCAAGTTCCTTAAGCGTAGGAATGTCGGAGATAAGAAGATTGTTCTTTTAGGCGAACCAAAGATAAGAAGAATTATGCACTTATATTATTAAGTTTTCTTAACTCTTTGCATTGTTTCACAAATCACAAGGGTTGTTCCTAAAGAGCCTTGGTGTGTACCAATGAGATGCAGAGATGTTTTAGATAATATTCACATCAACAAGTGGACCAGAGGGGAGTAAGATGTCTTATCGATGTTGTTACAAGGAACAATGCACGTTAACCAATCAATATGGAAAATGGAATGGATTAGAGAGAAAAGAAAGGCAATGAATAATATTGAAACGTGCAATGAAAGTGTATGAAACAAGGAATTGAGAGAGTAAGATGAGTCGGTAAAGATGAAACTAGCGACGAGGCCAGGTCAAGCAAGTCAATTCATTTTTCCATTTGTTTTACATACTACTCCGCCTTCATATCTAGTTCAGTTTAGATATTTCATAGCACGATTAAAAGGCGTATAAACATTTTACTTTGCCCGGATCAGGGCATCACCCAGGCCTAGGCATCTCAGACCCTTTTAGGTGTGCGGCGCTTCAAACGAAGCTAAAAGACAAGTCATTCACGTTTGTTCTCACAACACCGGCAATGCTTGCAGGCCCAAAAGCGAATTTTTCTAGCACAGTTCCAACAAATCGTGCAATCTACCTCGTGAGTGTACCTTCTCCTGCGTAGGATTGGCTTAACCTTAGCCATCCATTGGGAGATGAAAAGAGGAATCCAACGACTGTGATTCTGGTGCCTTTGAACGAAAGGATCCAAGAGATTGGCATGCTGAGTCAGGTCGTGCGTGGCGCCATGACAGTGCTGTTCGGACACTGTGCCGGGCGGCCTTCCTCCAATCGGAGCAGCAGTCTTATTTGCACCATTTCGTTGTCGAAAACTTGGATCGATCCACTGATTTCTGTATACTTCTACAGTACTATAATTAATAAGAGTTTCAGTTTAGTTTGAGCACCGAGGTAGCTAGCTATTTTGTTGGGTGAGGTAGTAGCTAGCTTCCTTCATGGTAGTCTTGATCATTTGGATTAATATGTGCAACTTTGTTTTCAGATTCTAGATCATGGATAGTCTACATGTATATATAAGCATGTCAATTGATTCGCGGCTATCTTCGATAGATTATATCGAATCGATGTATGTCTATTCTTCGGGACGATGTACGTGTGTGCTCTCAGCTATTCTTGACAGCGACACAAAGCTTATCAAGTTACTAATCACTGTTTAGCTGCAGCTAGCCAAGGGGCAAGGTCACCTGCCCAGTAGTCAAACCCAGCTGCTGCATGATTTCTACTCCTACGTACGTAACGCGTACGTGTGCAATAGCATGTATACAGTGATAAGATCTCCATCCGTTTCTTTTTTTTTCTCATGAAATATGTGCTTCTAGGAAAAAAATATATCGCCCTCGGATTTAAAATCTTCAGAGATGTCGTAGTACAGTTTTTAAGGAATCTCTGTGAACTTACGCTCACCCTGATTCTCATTTGAGATCACGAGACAGAAAATTTGAACATGGGTCTTGTCTTCCACAAAAGACCTTGATAAAATCTTTGCATACATATATGCTAGACTAAAAGGCACGTGCCCGTATGCAATATGACAAGAAGAAATATTCAGAGCCCCTTTCAGCCGTTTAGATCTTTTGTAGGGGATCTCTCTTAGAAGAAAGTGACAGGATGGAGGCATTCACCCTCGCCTCCCAGGCTCCAACATCTCTTTTCCGAGCCTGTGTTTACACCTTGCCGACAACAGTGTGGAGACGAGACCCTAGCCTAGAGAAATTTGAGTTGGTCCTGTCCACTTGTCCAGCCCACACGTATATCTCTGCCTGCAGCTAAGTAGTACTCATTTTGAACAAGTACAGCACTGAAGCAGTACTTATTTTTTATGTGATTTTTCGTTCTTCTGAAACGTAGCAGCATTTTCAAACCGCCTTTTCAAACCGCTCAAGTAAAGCTATCAAGGGGCTGTACTGATGCATTCAGCTGATCTAACTGACGCCAGCAGAAAGGAAAGCGTGCACGAGCTACCAGATTGCAGAACTATGCTGAGTAATTCGGTGACCATTGTTTGTGATCGTAATTTGTGATTGAAGGCTGCTAGAGGGAGTCGTTATTGCTTATCCACGAGAACATAGTACTTGGTAGGGTCACTGCAAAACCGTTTATATATGCGAAACTCAGCATGCAATCCCAGCTGAATATTTCTCAACATGCAATCCCCGTTGAATGTTTCTCAACAGATTTTTAAAGGAAGTTGAGCTTGTCTTAGTTGGATAGGTGGCGGAGTTGTTGGTATTACACCTCTAGCCACCCTTGTTCAAGTCTTCATACTTTCAAATTTGGATGTCTATTTGGTCGCTATTTCTTTTAAAAAAATAAAAAAAACATCTAGCACCTCCTAGGTTGGATTTTTTTTTAAATTTCAACAGATTTTTAAGCATGCAATCCAACCTGAATAGTAAGGGCCTGTTGGCATGGCTCCAGCTCTGAGATCTATGTAGGAGCTGGAGTTTGTAAAATAAATTAAAATATTGTACTCTATTAGTTTTAATCTCAAATAAAAAAAATAACTCAACAAAAGATCCTTAATTTATTTACAGCTCCAGCTCCATAGATTTCTACCAAGAACTCTACAAAATTTTCTGGAGCCATGGCAAACACTCTCTAAATATGTCTGCGGATCATGGCTGGCTCCTCGAGACAAATAGTGGGCCAGCATTCAAATTTGGATCGGCCGTGG
Organism: Eragrostis tef; assembly: GCA_000970635.1. Classification (NCBI taxonomy): domain Eukaryota; kingdom Viridiplantae; phylum Streptophyta; class Magnoliopsida; order Poales; family Poaceae; genus Eragrostis; species Eragrostis tef. Next base: position 85,840 of record LAPY01001322.1, read on the forward strand.
GCCGGCAACCTCCCCTTAAACCCTTGATAGGATCGGCCTACTTGGCCACTTGCAGGCCTAATTTTTTGTGGATCAAGTAAGGATGTATCCAATTTTTTTAGGAAAGGGATATACATTAATCAATAGCCTATGAATGCATACCGTTGCCTTTTCTTTCAAGTACAGTATAGCACGGATAAGTTTAATTTTGAACATGATCATGTGGTATGAGAGTATTTGGAGAACGTAAAACTAGTACACTGTACAATGAAGTCGATCTGGATGGGATTACGAGGTTTCAAGCGCTGAATTAAGTAACGAAAGGGGAGAGTATGTGCCCGGGACCAGAGTTGCATAAACTGGACGTTAGAGAGACTGACAATATGCCCAAATTTGTTCGTGCAAACCCGATGGAGCACGCGCGAGTCGTTCGAAAGCGAAACGGTAGAAGCACATTTTTGTTATCCTACGTTTGGAAGACACAGTACTGTAATAGCATCTGGCGTGCAGCTGTTAGTGGCGCCAAGATATTTGCTACGGATCGGTAGTAGTTGCATGACATGGAGAATATATCCTCTCGTCAACCCTGAAGAGCGGCGCATGTGTTGTCTCCATCGATCTCCATCTCCCTAGTTTCTTTGACGAAAAATCTCCATCTCCCCTTGTGTTGGATGTATTGCATCTATCAGATGTAGTAGCTGTCTGCGACGACTAGGATTCATTCATGTCGAATTGTGGACCAAGGCACCGTTCGTTTCCTCTCTCTAAACTTTAGACCCTCTAAAATCAAAGAGAATCTTGTCATTTAGAAGTACTAAATAAAGTCTAATTATAAAACCTTTTTGCAGATGAGCGTAAATTTACGAGATGAATCTAATGAGCCTAATTAATCTATATTTTAATACAGTGATGCTACAGTAACTATCTTCTAATCACGACTTAATTACCCTCATTAGATTCCTCTCGCGAATTAGACCAGGGGTTCTGGAGTTAGTTTTGTAATTAGACTTTATTTGATACTTTTAAATGACAAGATTCTCTTTGATGTGACCCCTCTAAAATTTAGACCCC
>LAPY01001323.1:33292-45169 GCA_000970635.1 Eragrostis tef
ATGAACTTCAGAAATTATCTTCGGTCCAGTGGCATTTTTCTAAGGATTAATACCACTAAAAATGATTTACTGTGAAGTTTGATAATTTATGCCTTCTGGATTATTTATAGTGATTTAATTAATGCATAACACGATTTAAATCATAAGTAAATATTTATACATTATGTGACAGTAAGAAAATGTTCTGTAAGTGTGTTAACAATAGCTTAACAGTCATGCAAAATTCAATAATTTATTGAGCAACATAAAAATAATTATGAATTAAACAATATGTGGACAAATGCATTTTTACAGGAAACAGTAAACAAATCTTGTGTTATTTGGCATTTGTTGTGGATAGACTGGATCACAAGAAAGCTAACAAAAGTAGTTTCACATTTTTAGGAGATGTATTCGATTTATTGTGCATTTTACAAATTTCTTGTATTTTCTGGCAATTTACAGACATTTGGAAAAAGGATTCAAAATGGACGGGCCAATCAGATCTGAGCAACACAAAGGGCTACAAAGTTTTGGCCGCACCGAATCTGAGCCTGGCCACAACAGATCCGGCCAGTCAGAGTCGAGGACACATGATGGGTCACAAGGTTGGCCACACGGGATCCCGCGTAGCCGCACGAGATCCGGATCCTGAGGTCCGGTGTGCGTCTACTGAACCCGTCGCCGGAGGGCGGCGGCGCGGCTCGTCGGAGTGGCATTTTCGGCGGGGATTCAAAGAAGCGAGGCCACGGGGATGGGCTAGGAGGCACAAGCAGTTCACCTTGGTGGTCAAAGTCGCGCGGGGCTGGCCGGACGGAGGTCGTCGACGAGTGGCGGCGAGTGGTGGAGGTGCGGCGAGGTCGCGGGGTTGACGTGGTGCACTGGAGGGGGTGTGACTCGGTCGGGGAGCTTCAGCGTCGACTGGGAAGCACGACACGAGCACGGTTGACGACGAGGAGCCTCAGAACGTAGGGCATGACGGGATGGTGCTTGACGGCGACGAACGACGGCGGGGAAAACTCGATTCCGACGACTCGAGCTGCAGAATCAAAGAAGGGTGAGGTTGAGGAGATGCTAAAACTCTCAGGGAACGACAAAGAGCAAGGAATCAGAACGGAGCTCACCGGAGAGCACGAATCGACGGCGAGAAGGCGAGGCAAGCTCGGCTGCCGGGCTTGGAGATGACGCGCTCGATCTGCACGGTTCACAGAGGGAGATGGAAAATGGTGCTCATGGTGAGCTCTACCACTCGCTGGGGAAGGGTTTGGAGGCGGTGGCTCTTCCGGGGAGTTCTCGTCGTCGGCGAACGACGAACTCGACTCGTCTCGGCAATGGCGCGGAGGAGAATGGCGTCGCGATGCGGAAGAAGGGCTAGGGTTTGCGTTCGGGGATGGGTTTTATAGAGGCGAGGCGAGGCCGGGAGAGCCCTGCCCGACGGGGAAGAAGACATGGGCCCGAAGAGGCTGACGGGTGGGTTCAGCGTCCTTCTCTTTTTTCTCGAATTTAATCCAGCGTTTTTCCATGAATTATTCAGGGTACTTCCAAAGCTCCAAAAATTATGAGAAATTCTGGAGACCAAGATCAAGGATCCAGCTAATACTTTCTCATTGGGTCTATGAAGTTTGCAGCTACGGTTTTTGAATAAAATTCGGGGAGCAGCAGGATTTGTACTGACTTCACTGAATTTTTAGAGGTACTTTTCGAATTTGACAAAATTCTGAAAAAAATCTCCAAAATTATCTTATCTGATGTGCTTTCTACAGAATTTTTATTTAGGGCAAGTTGTTATAGAAACCTTTGAGTTCCTTCACAAGCATTGGTTTGCCAATGGTTTGAAATTTGAATTTCGAATTTGTCATTTGATTCTGTTTGAAGTTCTGTTCATTTGGGTGCGCACTAACTGAACATCAGTGACACGGGGTGTCACAGCCCTCCCCTCTTAAAAGAATCTCGTCCCGAGATTTAAAGAGAGGAGGAAAGACAGACGGTGGAGGAACGAAGTAAACCAAAATTGTAGCGTAGAGAATTTCCTCCTGTTGCCCGGTAATCTCATCCTTAAACATGCTGTTGTAATGCACCTTACAGAAGCGGTAACATTGTTCCTAGTGACTCTGTCCTTCTCATCCAAAATCCTGAAGGGTTGCTTAGTATAAGCAAGATTTGTCTTGAGCTGTCCTACATCGTTGATTACCATATCTGTCAGAGCTTTTAAGCACTCCCACGAGTGAGACAGGCGAAAGACGGTGTGCACTCGCGAAAGATTTAGTGGCAACCAAACAGTAAGCAATAGGTCCATACTGCTTAGATATCCGGAACAGTCCAATGTACCTCGGTGCTAGTTTCTCCCTAACACCGAACCGACGTACACATTTCATGAGAGAGGCACGAAGGTCTACGTGCTCACAAACTTCCAATAGCAATAGCTGGTGCCTTCTGTCTGCTTAGGTCTTCTGTCAAGACTTGGCTGCAAGTTGGACTAGATGGGGCGCGTTGTCTCTCTTATGGGTGCTCTCAATTCTGGTCCAATGGTGATTTTTTTTCACAAACACAATCCAGTTCATTGGGGTACAACATACGTGTCCACACAAAGCTTTGAACAATGCCATCTTGATACTTTCATGATAATTGTTGTTATGAAAGAACTCTGCCGAAGGTGGGCATTCATTCCTCTTCTTGTTGTGAGTCCCGTTATGTCTTGCTGCTTTCAGGGAGGATAGATGCTTGGACAAGTGGGCTTCTTTAATAACCTTCTAAGTTAACTCAAAGCTCCACAGAATGATCATATTGTCCTTTAACCACATGTCTTTTGCTGTGCAACAACAATCACCACACAAGGCTAGAGCGAGTGACATGTTGGTCACGGTACCTGGAGAATGCGCGTGAAAACGAAACTGCTTCCTTCTGTGTGGTGGTTAGCGGTGGACACTCAGAATGTGCCTCGAAACTCAAAGATCCTTGTCATCGACCTCTTTCAACTCTCGTCTAGTCCTAATTGAGTGAAGATAGGTTGAAGACTCTTGTCCTTCTGGTGACTTCTGGTAGCGTTCTTTGCGTTGATTGTTGCACCGAAAAGCGTTACTTTCGAGCTGGATCGAAAGCCTTCTTAGAAAGCAAGCAAACTTCTTGCACAAAGGTATTGGGCATCTGAGTTGTGACGGGTTTTGTCATTCGAAGCATTTCCACAACCTACCGAACTGAACCTTCTGCTCTCCTAGCTTGTTGGGTGACATCTGGTAAGGCCTTTCTGACTTTGGCTTTGTGCTTCTTGATTCTTGATCTTTAAACTGCACATCAACGTCTGGCATGCGTGATTTGACCATTCGTTTAAGAAAATCCCTCGGCAAACACAAACCAAGCTAACGACTAGGTGCACTAAAGGTCTTGATGGGGTCAACGATGAGAGGCGAACAATCCTGGCCATGAACTGGTGATTCAAGTCTAACGGCACGTGAGAGGATATCAAAACGGACACAAGCACAAGGATTGGCCAACATGCGACAACTAGGAATAACCAAAGGAAGACACTGGGGTACTCAAAGAGTAGAAATTATAAAGATCTGTAGACACAAGATTGTGGCATACGACGAAGGTAAACAAGGTGAACAACTTCCACATTCTTGCTCTTTTAAGGTGATTATTCATGCATCCATTTATTCTATACTAGAATGTGTAAGATGCATAATTATGGTGCATTGCGGGTTTTCAATGATGCAATGCACATATGATGGGACCCATGCAAGATGTGAGTGCGGCATGTCATGACTTATGATGCACATTGCATGGTGCATAAATGGTGCATATGACGTGATGCAAATGAAAATGTTCATGATATGATACGGTGCCCATGTTATGGTGCATATGGTGCATAATGGTGCCATGGGCATGATGCATTGCTCATGGTGCATATGTTATGATGCATTATTCATGATGCATATGTGATGATGCATCTGGTATGCAATGCATAAATGTATGTTCATGATGATGCATTGCAAAGTGCTTATGCTATGCAAGTGATGTACTGCAATGCAGATGGAATGGTTCATTGCACATGCCTAGTGTTGTCAAATTTTAATTCTTGAACAAGAGCGGACATCTCAAAAGCAAAAGCGAGGCTAAGGAGAAGATCATCAAAGTCTGGCATAAATAGCGTATGAATTAGTGTAGAAATCTTGGAGACTGGTCAAATGTTAAGAGATTTTTTATGGTGTTTGCAAGGTATTAGGAGGTATTGGTACCTATAACATATCAGAGCACCCACAACGCAGCGATTTGAGCCGTCTATATGATGCACTATTTGCAAAAAAACACCTCCGTGTGAGGAGGTTGTAGCGTCCCGCCCCCCCGGGCCGGGCCCGCACACCAGGCGGCCCTCTAGGAATCAAGACTTTCCTCACAGACCAACACATGTCTTTTCTGCGCACTTTGTTTTCACTCGTGCGCACCCAGGACGACTTCCCGGTCGGTCGCCCATCTTGAAATTGCTCCGGGCCAAGCACGCTTAACCCCAGAGTTCTTTCGAGATGAGCTCCCGGAAAACAAATTCCAACTTGTTGACATGAGTATTCTATCAATCCTATTAAGCCTTGGGCCGTGATGTCACATACTCACCCTCTTAGAAGACCGACGTCCTCGTCGGTCAACCCCAATCCAGGAACGTCGGTGTTGTGCTTCTTGAATCTTGATCTTGAAACTATGCATCTGAATCTGGTATGTGTGCTTGACAAGGCCATGAGACGAACATTAGATTAGCCACGAACCGCAGGTACCGTAACAAACTCTATCTAACGTCTAGGCAGAATAAAGGTCTCGACACGGTCAACAAAGAGAGGCAAAACACACTTGCCAGGAACTGGTGATGAGAATCGAACAACGCCTGAAGGGACATGAGGGCTGACAAGGGTACAAGGGCTAGACAAACATCTGCCGATTAGGAACACTTGTGATACACAAGGAAGACACACTAGTACTTAGAGAGGAGGGTTTACCAGGGATCGGCAGGCACAAAGTTGTGGGTATCCGAAGGCAACGAGGTTCATGACTTCCACATTCTTGTTCTTTTATGGTGATTATTCATGCATCCATTTATTCTATACTAGAATGTGTAAGATGCATAATTATGGTGCATTGCGGGTTTTCAATGATGCAATGCACATATGATGGGACCCATGCAAGATGTGAGTGCGGCATGTCATGACTTATGATGCACATTGCATGGTGCATAAATGGTGCATATGACGTGATGCAAATGAAAATGTTCATGATATGATACGGTGCCCATGTTATGGTGCATATGGTGCATAATGGTGCCATGGGCATGATGCATTGCTCATGGTGCATATGTTATGATGCATTATTCATGATGCATATGTGATGATGCATCTGGTATGCAATGCATAAATGTATGTTCATGATGATGCATTGCAAAGTGCTTATGCTATGCAAGTGATGTACTGCAATGCAGATGGAATGGTTCATTGCACATGCCTAGTGTTGTCAAATTTTAATTCTTGAACAAGAGCGGACATCTCAAAAGCAAAAGCGAGGCTAAGGAGAAGATCATCAAAGTCTGGCATAAATAGCGTATGAATTAGTGTAGAAATCTTGGAGACTGGTCAAATGTTAAGAGATTTTTTATGGTGTTTGCAAGGTATTAGGAGGTATTGGTACCTATAACATATCAGAGCACCCACAACGCAGCGATTTGAGCCGTCTATATGATGCACTATTTGCAAAAAAACACCTCCGTGTGAGGAGGTTGTAGCGTCCCGCCCCCCCGGGCCGGGCCCGCACACCAGGCGGCCCTCTAGGAATCAAGACTTTCCTCACAGACCAACACATGTCTTTTCTGCGCACTTTGTTTTCACTCGTGCGCACCCAGGACGACTTCCCGGTCGGTCGCCCATCTTGAAATTGCTCCGGGCCAAGCACGCTTAACCCCAGAGTTCTTTCGAGATGAGCTCCCGGAAAACAAATTCCAACTTGTTGACATGAGTATTCTATCAATCCTATTAAGCCTTGGGCCGTGATGTCACATACTCACCCTCTTAGAAGACCGACGTCCTCGTCGGTCAACCCCAATCCAGGAACGTCCTCTCTTAGCCACGTCCGTGTGTCCAGTACCAGTGCATGTGCCATGCTGTGTGACCACTCAGGGCCCACACCAGCCATGCGCCCCATGCCTACGAAACTGCGCCCACACGCGCCCTTGAAACCGTGAGAGTCGACTTTGATACTACTGTAGCGTCCCGCCTAGGGATGGCAATGGGTACCCGATACCCGATGGGTAATTATCCTATTTGGGGTCGGGTATGGGACTGGATTTGTGCCCGTGGGTACAGAAATGGGGAAGAAATTTCACCCATCGAGTGCAACGGATTCGGGTATGGGAACACCTCACCCATCCCCGTTTCCCCGCTTACCCGCATATACAATTATATTTGAGCCCAAAAAGGCCCAACTATACATTTGATCCAGCCCAAACCTTCAATCCCTCACAACCAGCCACGCATCTGGGACCAACTCCATCCTCTCCTGCGCCGCCTCCCTACTAGCTGCCATTGTTGCTCATGAAGGATGGGATTGCATGGTGGAAATGCGTCCATGCTGGCCGGGATCACGACGGAGAGGAGTGGAGGGCAGCAAAGACTCGGCGAACGCACATCAGCGACTTGACAGTGGCTCGAGGACGGCGCGCTGGCGACAGCTCGTGGGCAGGGCTAGGCCAAGACGACGCGCGGCAACGACTTGATGGTGACGCGTGAGCACCTAAGCCTCGGCAAACAAGCACAGCCCCGGTGGCTCAAGGGCAGGGCCCGTCCATGACGCACGCCACGGCGGCGACTCGCGAGCAGCAGCTCGGCCGGGGTCCCCATCGGGTACCTAAGACCCGCTCGGGTTCGGGTATGGGACAGGATTCCCACCCGCGAGCGGATATGGGTGCGGGGACGGGTAAAGTATTTCCAAACGGATTCGGGTATGGTCTGCTAATACCCGATGGGTTTTTACCCATTGCCATCCCTAGTCCCGCCTCTCCGGGGCCAGGCCCGCACACCAGGCGACCCTCTAGGAATCAAGACTTTCCTCACAGACCAACACATGTTTTTTCTGCGCACTTTGTCCTCACTCGTGCGCACTCGGGAACGACCTTCTCGGTCGATCACCCATCTTGAAATTGCTCCGAGCCAAGCACGCTTAACCCCAGAGTTATCAATCATATAAAGCGTTGGGCCGTGATGTCACAGAGGCGACGACTCTCGTCGTCTCATGAAGCGATGGTACCGGCTCGTGCTCCGAGAGCGAGGCGACGACACGAAGCGCGTTCTATCAGTCGTTGCCAGGAGACGTGGTGTAACACCGGCAGTGGGGATTGCCAGAGTTACAGAGTAAGAGGAGCGACTAAAGAACAGAGCAGCTGGACGACGGCACTGGGGAAATGGCTATAGCCAATGAAACCGTTGCTTCTGTTGTTGACGTATTCCTGTTGTGTGCTATAGCGTGAGTAGTGGGCTGTTTGGCTGTCTGTAACATGTGAGTGTGTGGGCCTTGGGCCGCCCGTTATGTGCGTAAGCGTGCGTGTGGCTGGAAGCCAGTGTGGGTGAACCTATAACTCTCTGTAGCTCGTCAATTATCGGACATCGAATAGTAGAAACAAAACAGAACACTCATCTTCTTGCGGCTCACGTTGAGCGGCGGAACTGGTGAGCGTCGGAGAGATCCTCACGCCCCGGCCTCCTCACCGTTGGTGGCTACGGGGTGACCGTAGACGAGTATCGGTGGTTACAGTTGGTATCAGATTCATTCGGTCCTCGGCTTTTCCCTAGCGACGGATTCGTGCTCTGCTATGGTTGTGCAACTTGTTTGTGCGTAAAATATCGAGTGCTTGAGCGCGGATCGGAGTTTGCGGTGGTGCTGGAGGAGGTTAGATTCAGATCTCGGGTTGCACAGCTTGTCTGTGTGTGAAATCCCTTGGATCGATCTCTAACCTGGCGGCGGTAGATTGGGTTGGTGAGCATATTAGGGAGGAATTCGTTCCGAGGCGACTCACTTACCCGGTGGGGATCAAGGCGGCGGGGTTGGAATGGTGTGCTTCTTCGTCTATTACTTCGCTGTTGGGGATTTCTTGCAGATTTGGTCGCCACGGCGCCTCCTGCTAAACCCTCAGCACAGACGCAGTACGTGTTGTCCGCCATGGAAGAACAGGAGAAGAAGGAAGAGGATCGTTGGTCGCGGATGCAAGAGAGCATGGATTTACTGTTCGCGCAAGTGTCCGCCTAGATTCTACTTAGACTCAGCTTGTGGCGCAGATGGACATCACCGCAAAGGCTGTCAACCAAAGTACCCGTTATCAGCTCGCTTTAGCTAAGCAGATTGTAGTTGCAAGTGATGCGTTGGCCCGTCTTTCGTTGTGTCAGAGTCAGATGGAGGATGAGAGGTCACCTGGCACGCCGGACAATCGCACACCACGGGACAATTGGTTCACTGATCCGGGCTCTTCAAACCAGCGGCCTCCACGAGGTTTTCATCGACAGTCTCATGATCATCAACATTCCTTTCTGCCCAAGATGTCATTTCCCATATTCGATGGTGATAATCCGATGATTTGGAAAGACAAGTGTTAGGAGTATTTTCAGCTCTACAACATATCTGATCATATGAAAACATCTGTTGCCTCTCTTCACATTGAGGGCAATGCAACCAAGTGGTACCAGGTCTATAGGCTTACCAATGGGTTGGTGGACTGGAAGACTTTTATTGCAGCAGTGGAAGCCAAATTTGGTAGCTATGATTATAGACAGGCTCTGGATGAGATGTTAGAGTTCAAGCAAGAAGGCACTGTTGAGGAATATACAAAGGAGTTTGAAGCACTACGCTTTCAGTTGTCCATGCACAATCCTCACTATGATGATCTCTATTTTGCCTCCCATTTTGTGAAAGGGTTGAAAGAAGAGCTCCGGGGAACAGTACAGTCCCAAGTACCTGACACTGTAGAAAAGGCCAGTTTCCTTGCTAAAGTACATCAGCAAGTCCTTGAGAAAAACAAGTCCAAGCCCTACAAAACTGGTGGCAATCAGAAGAACAGTTCTTATACACCCAAGACAGACAATAAGCAAATTTCTCCTCAATCTAATTTGTGGAAAGAACGACAGTTAAGGGATTACAGGAGAGCACATGGGCTCTGCTACTTCTGTGGTGACAAATATGAGAATGGACATGCTGACAAATGTCCTAAAAGGCCAAAAACACAACTGAATGCATTAGCCATTAATGATCTCGATGTTCTGTTGACTGAAGAAACTCTGAATCAATTGGAAATTGAGGATGTCCTCACTCAGGAAATGTGTCATTTGTCTCTTAATGCACTTGCTGGAACTGAATCTCCTGACTCTACGCGTGTGAGAGCACTTGTGCAGAACAAGGTCATGCTGATTCTTATAGATTCAGGAAGCTCTCATAGTTTCATCAACTCTTCTTTTGCTACTTCACTGAACCTGCAAACAACACCTGTTAAACCAGTGCAAGTTCAGGTGGCCAATGGTGAACAATTAGTAAGTACTCATACAGCCTTCAATATGGCCTGGTGGGCTCAGGGTCACACATTTCATAGTGATATGAGGGTACTTGATATTGGGGCATATGATGCTATATTAGGTTATGACTGGTTGGAGATCGCCGGAGTTACAGAGTAAGAGGAGCCACTGAAGAACAGAGCAGCTGGACGACGACACTGGGTAATGGCTATAGCCAATGAAACAGTTGCTTCTGTTGTTGACGTATTCCTGTTGTGTGCTATAGCGTGAGTAGTAGGCCGTTTGGCTGTCTATAACATGTGAGTGCGTGGGCCTTGGGCCGCCCGTTATGTGCGTAAGCGTGCGTGTGGCTGGAAGCCAGTGTGGGTGAACCTATAACTCTCTGTAGCTCGTCAATTATCGGACATCGAATAGTAGAAACAAAACAGAACACTCTTCTTCTTGCGGCTCACGTTGAGCGGCGGAACTGGTGAGCGTCGGAGAGATCCTCATGCCCCGGCCTCCTCACCGTCGGTGGCTACGGGGTGACCGTAGACGAGTATCAGTGGTTACACGACGGCTCGACGGGATCCGCTGCAAATCTCCACCCGCGCGTGCTGAGAAATCTTGTGATGGCACCATGGCCGCAAATCCTCCCACCATGCCAAACAAGATCAAGAAACAGAGCAGGAAAAACAAATTACAGGAAGAGTTCCTGCCATCGACTTACCGTCGCCCAGTACGAGCTCGAGCTCCTCGCCGCTCGCTGCACAGCACGGAACCCATCTCGTGCTTTTCTTCTCCCGCCCTCCGCCTAGTCCCAAGCACGAGGTTGACCGTGCGACCGGCACGGGCTCAAGCCCCTCCTTGCTGCTGCCTGCTGCACCGTGTAAGCTCGAGCTCGGCATCCTTTCCGCATGGCGAGTGCAAGATCGACCTTGCATCAATCGCCGCTTGAGTGCTCATGTACCACGGTACTAGTTGGGAAGGAGCTTTGTTGGATGGTGACGGATGGATAAGGATTGGTCCTACACCTTTTACTGAGAGAGCCCTTACTATGTTGCAAACAAAACCATTTGAAAGATAGTTTTTGAAAGGTAGTCCTAAATGTAATTAAGAAGGGCGCAATATAAAATACAAAATCACATTCTGGTCCTTAAAATCATATTTGTTACATTCAGTTTTCTAATATAGGAAAATTATGTGTCCTCTCAAACAAGTCACAAATACAAAGATCAAATTTGCACACGATTACCACAAAGCATATGTCTATTAATAAATTACAGACAACTAAACAAAAAATGCATTGTACAAGTTGTATGTTTTGCTGTCTGTGTGCGATAATCAAGATACTGTAGCACTGTGGGTGCCCTCAGCCGTTGATCTACTTAGAGGTAATTTAGACCTATCATAATGTTCATGCAGGGAAATTAGGAAAGCTATTAACTGCTACCAAACGTGAGCCTTTGGTAATAAGGAAAGCAATTAACTCCTTCCAAATTTCATTAAATATTATTGGTCTCCTTCCTTCATGACAGGGCAGCAACACCGTAGAAGAAAATCGTGCATGCTTTGATCAATCTCAGTCAATGTTTGATGCATGAGAAAGAATCCCATCATCTTCCCTGCATATCATCAAGATTGTTCATATATCAGTTTGTTTTTGTTTCTCCGACTTTGAACCTGGTTACCAGTTCCGGTTTAGATGACGTTCATCGACAAATTCATGACTGAAACGAAGGACCATCATCACGATCAGTATTGCCTAGCGAAAAGTTTTCCCTCTTTGCTATCACGGGACTGAAGAATCAAACACTAAAGGAAATCGCTTCTCTTTCCTAAAATTAACTAGCTTCCTTGTACCTTCGTACCTATCCCACTATTTAAGTACCTTTGGACACGTACCTTTGATTCTAGACCATCAGATCATGACCAATTAAGTGCTCTCATAGCTCGCATACACCGTAAAACATCTCCCAAAACTATGGTTGCAACGCCTTGCAAGCTCCATCGCTGCATCTCACCAATACCGTCCACCGCCTGTATCTCTCACCCCTTCTCTCGGGCACCTGGCGTGAAAATTACTCGATTTTCGTGGACTGAGTAGTAGTAGGTGGTGGTTTGAGAAGGACTGTACAGTACGACGTAATAACTGCAAGTTGAACGCTGGTGAACAAGGCGAGCGGCAAGCTCAACTTCCTGACGACGCTAGACCAGGCGAAGAGACGCAGTGGTACCACTTCATGGCCATCGTGATCGCCGGCATGGGCTTCTTCACCGACGCCTACGACCTGTTCTGCATCTCCCTCGTCTCCAAGCTGCTCGGCCGCCTCTACTACACCGTGCCAAACAGCCCCGCCCCCGGCAGCCTGCCGCCCAACGTGTCGGCGGG
>LAPY01001323.1:62177-73524 GCA_000970635.1 Eragrostis tef
CCGTCTTGGCGGCTTACCGTGAGCCGCACCCGCCCTGGTTTGGTTTCGGGGTGGGGCCGGCACGGGCTTATCACTTCAGCAGCAGCCGGAATTTTGTGACGACGTTTGCTGACCCCTTGACCAAGCAGGATGGGCCCGATGGGGGTTGGTGATGTGCTTATCTGAGGCTGATTGGCGAGCACTGCCGGTTGGGAGGGGGTTTAGCGACTATTTCTTGCGAAAGGGGACAAGGTAGGCAATAAATTTTCCTTTTTTATTGTTATTCTTTTGGTTCTTGAGAGCTCCTCCACATTGATTTCGATGTTTCACTTAATTAATTGTAGCTGCTAGACAAAAGAAACGCATTTCCGCCAAACGTTCAACATCGTCAATGTGCTTTGGCAAAACAAATGGATGCATAAAACTTGTGGGCGGGACCAAGTTTTGCCGGAGGTTTTGTCATCGTATTCATGCGTCAGTGGCGTCGGAAGTCAAAGAGAAAAGACTTCCGCCCGTGATCTAAATTTGTACCAACTCCTGCCACAATTTCGGCACTTGATATTGATATGTTTGATACGATCTAGTGGATGCATCTGTTTCGAAGCGCTTCACTTATTTGATGTTCCCCTAAGAATGGAGAGGTACTTTAAAAATGTGGAGCATAGGTCCTAGTTCTGAACCGAACACCGTTCAAACGATGAACTATTGGAGTGAGCCTGCACCTATTGTCCATGGAAAATAAAATCAACACATACGCTACACACACCTACATGAAGAAAAACAAGAGAAAATCGTGGCAATGTACTCTGATAATGACAAAGCGCAGGTGGCAACACAAACTTCTCAACGTTCGGGGCCTGACTATGAATCAACAGAATCAGGTAAGTAAAGAGATAATGCAACATAAATGATCCTTGCGGATGTATGTGTCTGATTTTCCGACACAACTGGTACAATAGATTCGGCTACCATTCCTAATAAGTATAGATGTCAATCTTAGAATCTAGTACTGCACTCTAAATAAGGTAGTAGCAATACAATCTAGGAGTAACCAAGGAGGGGACAGGTGCAAGACAGATCATAAACAACCAGGACTGCTGTGTTGATGGAACTTAACACCGCAGGCATGTAAAGGCCCGAGTCAGCACCTGCAACATCATATTTGAGCCTTGGTCATACATGGTGATGCATCAGTGAATGAAAGGCGACAACGAGTGGCTCACGACCGTTGCAAATTCAAGGCAGCTGTTTTAAAAGCACTTCTTGTGCACAATGGATGGCCCTGTCTCGTCGTACTCGCCCTTGGTGACATGCTGGTTTTGAGGAAAAACGACTTTCGCCAATATTGCACCACCCAACCAGGCTGAGTGCTTCGCTAGGTTCTCGGGCATGTATTCTGGGGGCTGTAGGAGTGCACATTCAGTTAGTCATGGCCAGGTTGAGTGAGGGGTGGAGTGAGGTGTAGCAGGAGGGAGGTTACCTTGACGAGAGTTGGGCGGATGGCTGATGCAGACAGATTTGCCTCTCGCTGGAACCTGTCCTCGAAACCTTAGAAAGTAAAATGAACTTGAGTGATTAAAAGAGTCCAATTATCGACAAAAGAATTTGGGAACCATTTTGTGGTCTATGGATACATGGCTGATTGCGATATCTAAAGCACATTCAGCTATGTTGCTCGTATTTAACCAATATATCTTCCAGTGCAATCCACATATTGAACATAATGTTGATTATTTTATTCCACAGGAGAAGCAACTGAAGAACAAGACTACCTAGTGCTACAAAAGATTACAGTTTCACTGAAACCAAATGAAATGTCAAAGTTCCAACAGCGCTGGTTCACAAACAGGAAAGTCCAAACTGGATCCATTTATTTGTGATAGGGCTATTAATATTAATGCATAAGTTGTTGCATCCACCTAATTGGTCTGTACAAAATGCAGATTTTCATCTTGAAAGATATTTACATACGCGTGAATAGTTAAAAAAAAACTACATGCAATCACCCTTTATTGCATTTGCATGGGAAGGCAATAATTAACATCATCAAGAACACCCTTATCCGCTAGTAAATACTCTTAATTTGCCATGTAAAGCAAAAGGTTGAAGAAAGGAGGCGCACGTCAATAACAAAAATATGATCTCTTAATTGAGAATGCTAAAAGGCATATTGCATGGAAAGGCAATAACTAACCAGTCATTGATATGGTGCCACCACATAACATGGTATTTTCAAGCAGCTGCCGATGGTACTCTGATGAAACATTTGATACGCTGGTAACTAGTTGGTGCACAATACCATAATCTTCTAAGCCCAAAATACGTGGTTGAAACAAAGCTTCACCAACAACATACCGCTCTTTCTCAATCATTATAACCTGGATGAAGAAGTGCTTATAAACTTTAGCTTGTATTTATCCAGTATATATGTGAAAGACAAAATATTTCGTCAACAAAACAGAGTGAAGACACGGTTACCGTGCACTCTATAAACGCTAATTCAATATCATACATTCAGGGAATCATAAGGTATATACGTAGGAAAACGAACCTGCCCATCAGGAAGGGTGTGCCTTTCTGGCTGGCATGAGCTTTCTATAGCTTCAAAGGCCAACTGATCTTCAGCGCAACATGCGTACTGCTCTTTGATCCTCTCAACATCAGAAGGATCAATATTTATTGATGGGTTAGATTTTTTAAGTTCTTGCGCAAATAGGTTTGTCAAGTCAACTCCTCCAATCTCAAGTCTCTTTGATGCCACGTGTTGAACAGCACCTTCACAAACTGGAGCAATGTCTGGTAAAATGAAAGAAAATGTCATTAACCAACAGTATTGTTGCTTGCCCACAACTGTATGTTATTGAAAGAAAGAAAAGGCGCTAGCAGAACAAATCCTGGCTAACGAAGTAAAACATGCAGCGGACGGATAATATTGTATCCGTATCAAAATGTCATATTGCTGTATGTTGTGACAAGGAATCGAGGTATTACGTCATTGCAAGTCTCTAGCGTCAAAAGTTGCAAACTATTCTGCACCCAATCAATGCTCCTTATGAAATGTTAATTGAATAAAAGGTGGCAAATATCTCAATGGCTTGCACCATGGGAGTCACTGGCATCTAGGAAGTCAATATTAATGAAGCCGCCAAGTAGGTGTGACATTATATACACTGTTTCTTTAGATCTACCGTGATTGTCTGGCAATTTTCTAATGGACATATGTAACTGTATATTTGCTTTAATGTTTATTGTTTGAGCCAATGCCCCTATTTTTTTAAAAAGAGAAGTGAACCAAGACATTTGTCCCTCGGTGATGCTACTAGAGGAAGCCATAGAGGGGGCAGTGAAGAGACCAATGCCATTTATATTCATTGACCTCTGTGTTGCACATCTTCCTCACCTGTGACCTCTCTCGTGCTTCTCTAACCTAGGCGAGGAAAGCCACCAAGCTCAGATGACGGCGCGATTCACGCGAGGGTGGGACATGGCTCAGGAGATGATGGGCTAATGCATGGGCACACGAGACTAGGACCACGTGTGCACAACGAGGGCGGGACACTTCCCGCCCACAAGCCACCGTGCGCTGCAGCTCAGCCACTGCCTCGTACCGGCACACCAGCTGCCAGACACAGTCCCACAGCTCACCGCAGTGGACACTCCTGTCCCTGATGCCCATCACAGCTTGCAGGTTGTGCAGCTGACCACCATCATCCAATGCTCACGGCCAAAAGAAAAAAAAATGTAGCTTTTGTTTAGCTGTCCCACGTTGTACGCTTGCAAGCCCACGTAGCAACCGTCCGACCAACCACGACCCACGAGTGCATGTTCTGAACTAATGGATCTCCCATCAAAGCCATGCATCAAAGCAACAAAGCAGCACTTTTTTTTCTCTTTTTAAGACCAACGAAGCAACACAATAACAAACGCTGGCTCCCATCTGTTAGGCATCAATCATTTCTGAATTTTATTCTTTTGCTTAGGCATGGATCAAAACTGGAAAGAGGGAATATCAAATATCAACTAATACTTTGTTTTGAGAACTGCTATACACACGACCAGGTCATCCGACCCGGCCGTCCGACCAGCATCAAATGGAAATTAACGATCAGAGATTAATCAGCAATCACCAGGTAGGAGCAGCAATCAACGTCTGATCAGAATCACATGTGGGTCGTACGACCGGGTCGGACGACCTGGCCGTACGTGAAGCAATTCCGCTTTGTTTTTCATGTTCTTGTTTATTTGAAATGTCAAAATGTTTTCAAAAACTACTGAAATGTTGTCAAAATTACATTGACTAAGTAGGAGTTGGCGAGTCACTATCAAAATTTCATGAGTAAATTTCACAAACCACAACTATTTTGTCCCTTGTTGCAAGGAACCACAACTTTTGCAACTAGTGTCACAAAACCACAACTTTTAGTTCGGTCCCACATGTCAGCCACACAAAGTGCATAGGACTAATAGAGGATGACAAGTGGGCCCAAGACTGAAACTTGTGGTTTTGTGCAACAAGTAACACAAATAGTTGTGGTTTTGTGAAACTGGTTTAAAAAGTTGTGGTTTCTTGCAACAAGGAACTAAATAGTTGTGGTTTTGTGAAATTAACTCAAATTTCATTGAAAAAGTAGGGGGTGCTATGCCGCAAATCCTGTTGAAAAGTGGGGGCAACGATGCAAGGGCATAGATGTCCCTTAGCATTGAGTTACCGTTAATTCAACTAAACGAAGCAGATGGTCAAGATTGAAAAAGCAGGGGCAATGGCACAAACTCTAAAAAGGAGGATAAATCTTGCAGTTTGACTCCAAAGTCGCTTGGCTCTTTTTCTTAAGACGCGAGACACAATAAGAAAGTAGTTTTTCCAGTTACAAAGGATTCATCCAAAATGTAACTTGAATCACTTATGTACAGTTAGAAATATTCATAAAATGTAACAGTGTGTTTAAACAATGAAAAAAGCTATGCAAGACAACTCTTACACACACCATTTTCATATGTTCCATCTTAATATTCGGTTATAACCACCACCTCCACAAATAAACTTGTGTTAGAAACTTCGCGAGAAACAACATTATTGCCTCATTTTAAGAACCTATAGGAAAATCTGTCTAATAGGGGGGAAATATGAGCAGACGACTCCAAAATGTCTATAATATAAAAACATTATTTAGACATCATTGTAAGAATGGTAAACATTTAGGTGAAGGAATAGTTATACAATTGTATAAGAATGCAATAATGAAAATAGACAACAAAACATTACAAGGCATATCATGATTTGACTTTCTATACTAGATCTAATTACTTAAAAGCAACAACCTTATTAACTTAACAAAGTATTCTTATAAATCATTCACATTAGAATTTAGTCTGGTCTTGTGTTCCTGCACCAACCACCAGGTGGCGATTTTGTTCAAGTGCAAAACTTGTGATTCAAAAGGGAATATATATTTGGAAATCACAGTTACTGTAGGTCGAGAAGAAGATTATGGTTTGACTACAAACAAAATTGTGGAAAGCAGGTCATGACAGTGAATAGTGACTCGATGACTAATGTAAGCAAAAGAAGCACTGGGTACACAAATCATAAATACTATGAAAGCATAAAGCATAATAAAAGCCACATGTGGAATCAACAGAATTAAAACTGAATAATCCGAAGAAGAAAAATACTATTGAGTTCGTGATATTACCTATTTTCCCATGCCCAATGTCAACTGTACAGCCCGAAATGCGTCCAACAGCGTAGAGTGATAATACGGCCTGTTCTGAGTCATAAAAGCCTGAAACGTTGAACTTTTCAAACATAAGCTGTGCCAATTGTTCCCGCAGAGCCTGCAGAGAGCATCAAGAGTAAATAAAGGGTTGAATCAGAACGAAATTCGAAAAGTATTTAGAAACAAACCTGCTAAAGAAGAAATTTTTGAAAACGAAAAACCTAAGGATACAATATATTACACATCCATGATATTTGGAGATGCATCATAGAGTAAATAGTGCTATCGATTTTTGGATTTAAATGCATATCAAAATTGACATGGAACTAAAATTTAATTAGTAAGCTTCAACCAGTAGCCAACCGAACACAAGGATTTTCAAAAAAGTACACAATGTGGAAACTTGGCCACAGCAACCACAGTATAGATCTGATCAGAGACAACATACACAATTCAATCCTAATTCCCTATCACTAAGAACTTTCATATAGATCGTCAATCAACAATGCACATGCATCATCTACATAGCAAAAGTTCACTATATAATTCGGGTAGATGATCTGAACATCTGGTCGATAGTTTACAATAGGAAATCATAAAAGAGGACATAACAGAATGGTGGTTAGGCTAGTATTGTACGTAGCTATATCATGCACATTAGGCTCTCGAGATAATGCTACACCAATTAATTGTCCCAAGACCCCTTTACTTGTCATGAACGGGTCAGAACTGACTAAACCAATCAGCAAGATTACTACATAAAGCATCTTAACAAGCTTAATTTTGCAGGTCAAGAAATCCATTACCTTGGGAGTGAAGAGCGGCTCGGTGAAGAGGATCTGACCCTCATCCCCAATTTCCCAGCCAATGTTCCGGTACAGGACGTAGTTGAGCAGGTCCTCCATTGCGTCCCAGTCCTTGACGAAGCCACGCACCACGGGCTGCACCACCTCCTCCACCACCGCGCCGTCGGCCAGCTGCTGGTCCTCGACCTCCAGCTTCATCTTTGAGGGCATCACCTGACCAGCAAATCCCCCAGAGGGGGAAATCGTCAACTAGAATTCACGCACACAAAAAAGGGTCGAAATTCCGCGCGTGTTCGTGGGGCCGGCGAGATCTGTGCACTCACCAGCGCGGGGGCCTGGTCGGGCAACGCGATGCCGGCCTTGAGAAGCTTGGAGCCCGCGTCGACGACCACCGCCTCCATGGCCGGCGACGGCGGAAGGGGTGAGGGAAACCCTAGGGCGTGGAGGCGAGGCGGGGTGAGGCGCTCAGAGAATGCGCGGGGGACTTGGTTTTGAAATTTCCTGCCCTGGAAGGAGCCGCGGGAGCAGAGGGTTTTGGGGAGATTTGAGCTGCGGGCGGGCGCAGGGAGGAAGAAGCTCTCGAGGTTGGCAGGGCAGCGGAGTGGGCGCTTGGCTTGGATCTTCCGCGGCTGGAGGCGGGCGGGCGGCTGTATAGACTGCAAACCTGCGGAGCCGGCGTATGTAGAACCGCTCCCGTTTTCTGATGTCAAACACGCACGTGGGAAGAACCCGCTTCCTCACTTGGCGAGTATTTTTTTCTTTCATTGTTCTTGTTTATTTTTAGGTTTAGGATTCACTAACATCTCTCCAGTATATACTAATAATTCTTTTAACTTTTATTTTTTGCATTTGCTCTTCATACATACTCTTTTGGAGCTGTCTTTTCAACAATAGCGGCATTTTTTATGCAAAAGTAAGCCACATATGTGAAGAAATAACACGTGTGGTGATAAATATAAATTGCTAAGGGCACACGGTAGCTACATATCATTCAAATTTAGTTTTTGAATACTTCAGTTTTTTTTGGTGCATATTGCTACAGCAGGAAGAACCATATCAATCATAACAAAGAGCTAAGGGCATTTTGTCTATAAGATGAGAAAGTGCTAGTTTGAGTTTCTAAGTAGACATGCAATTTTTAATTGTATTTTTCGTAGTTCAAAACTTTCAGTGGTATTTTCATAACCGGAGAACTTTCAGTACTACAAAACTATTTTTTTTTAAGTTTCTGTGTATTTCAAATAAGACTTAGGGTCTTTTCCTTGGTGTTTTGAAAGTGCTTTTGCTTTTAAAAAAAAAACTAGAATCCAACCAAACGGCTTTTGCTTTGAGGAGTAGTTATAAAAAAAAAGCAGTTTTTTCCTAGTTTAATTCTCACATCAACTCCAACTTGCTTTCTCCGGCTGTGGGAGTGAAATTTTCTCTGAAATTACCCACCTCCCAGTGGTTATGGGTACCGATTCCTCCTTTTCTCTTTTTCTTGTCCACAAAAATGCGCAGCTCTGGCCGGCTCCGCCGCATCCTAATCTCGACAGGTGCGATTCTATTTCAGCAGATCGCTCCGCATCTCGAACGACATGCGTGTGGCTCGAGAAGGCGGCACAAGCATCCGCGGCGCGGCCGCGGTTCAGGCAGGCGGAGCCTCTCAGGCATCTGCAAGTGACGTCCTCATGGAACACGTCTCCATTCCTCCAACAAGCTCGTCCCGGCGGTGTCCTCATCCCAGCTGTGGGCGTGACCTACTCTCCATCTCGATCTTAACCCAGGACAATGGCGCGACGCACCCACTCTTTTTCGACGCCCCTATTCTCTCAGACAAGTGAATTTCTATTTCGTTTAGCTTCTGGCTTGAATCTCCAGCTCCACTTCTCTCTAGCACTGAGTGGAGATTAGCATCGAGCGGTGATTTCTGACGCGAGCAGTGATTAGCATTGAGTGGTGATTTCTGTCAGACTGCTTCTTAATGATATGGTACATTCATTGGCACATTAGTCGGTAAAGGGGAACATCCCTAATCAAAACTAATTAGTCAGTTAGGACCCGTTCGTTTTTTAAGGACTAAACAAAGACATGAGAATCTTGCTATTTAAAGGTATTAAATGAAGTTTAATTACAAAACTAATTGCAAAACCTCTGGCCTAACTCGCGAGACGAATCTAATGAGAGTAATTAAGTCGTGATTAGATGATGGTTAATGTAATATTACCGTAGTAAAACATAGATTAATTAGGCTCATTAGATACATCTCGTAAATTAGCACACATGTGTCAAAAAAAAATTTGTAATCAGACTTTATTTAGTACTCACCATGGAACTATTAGTTGTCATTTCGCTACTTGTATCATCTAACAGTCGGTAAAGGATAGTAAAACTTTCACCCAAGCTGTGGGTGATACAACAAACTGTCACCAAAGTTCGCGTCTCTCACTAAAGACCGAGTTTCTGGCAGTGTTAACAGTCGGTAAAGGATAGTAAAACTTTCACCCAAGCTGTGGGTGATACAACAAACTGTCACCAAAGTTCGCGTCTCTCACTAAAGACCGAGTTTCTGGCAGTGTTAACAGTCGGTAAAGGATAGTAAAACTTTCACCCAAGCTGTGGGTGATACAACAAACTGTCACCAAAGTTCGCGTCTCTCACTAAAGACCGAGTTTCTGGCAGTGTTAACAGTCGGTAAAGGATAGTAAAACTTTCACCCAAGCTGTGGGTGATACAACAAACTGTCACCAAAGTTCGCGTCTCTCACTAAAGACCGAGTTTCTGGCAGTGTTATATAGAGTTGTTCTATGATGTTTATTTGTGAACCTATGATTCATATGACAGACTTGTACTAGCGAAGGCAAAACGTCAACTGAAAACATTATATTTAATATTGTGTATATTGTTTATGGTCAATTTTGTGTACAAGAGACACGTGCTGTAAAACTATATAGCTGAGGCTTTAGGCCATTTATAATAACAGTTGCTCCAGACTCCACGGGGACTTATATAACCAGTGGCGGAGCGTGACCTCCAACCAAAAGGGGGCTGATTGCTACAGTAGACAGTATCAGTTGGCTCGCTGGCTCTGCCAATTTGGCACCATGGGCGCTGTCGATTGCATGCTTGTGTTAAGCTAGGTTAGGAACTTGGGGTAGCATGATCGGAAGATTGAATTTCAGCACGCCTAGTGATAGATGATTTTGGCCTGGGATTATTGTAGTATGCTAGCTGATATAGAAACCAGGCTGCATGCATAATGATCAACCTTCCAGGAAGTAAGACTCGTGTTTCCTCCTTCTATCTCTCATGCATGCGCTAGTATCCTTGCTGGGTTGAATGGAGCTTGGCCTGGGATGCCTGCACCCTGGAGTTTTGATCATGAGCAAGGGGGGGCCGGAGCCCAGGATGGTCTTCACTGGGCTCCGCCCCTGTATATAACTATGATTCTTAATCTTCTTATATAGGGGCTCAAGTGCTTTTACTATTGAGAATGCTTCATTTGCACAGTTCTTCAACAAGTTGGCGCAGGGGATGTAGCAATTTCGATGCATCCTTTATAATTGTGTTGAATAACCTGTAGTATTACACTGTTCTAATGCAGAAGTAGATATTCATGGTTGCACTTCTCCCGCCAGACGAATGTCATTCCAAGGGGCCGTCCACCAGAAGAAGACCCTCAAAACAATGACAAACTAAGGTTATGAATGTTTGATGTTGCATTATCTGCCCAGCTGAAGATCAGGAATGGATCTACACTTGAAATTGCATACTGTGGTTCTCAATTCCCCGGTCGCTCTTGCTTCAATTCTTAGAGAAGTATTTGTGGTAATTCCAGCTTCACCTGACCAAACTGAGTAGGATTTGTGATGCGCGCAGCTATGATAATGCTTAATTGTCCTAGTTTGTCCGATATGTAGCTCCATTTGGCAACTGAGCTGGGTTCCAGTTGGTCCGAGATGGTAACTCTTCTTTTCTGTAATGTCGTCTGATGGTCCTCTTATTCAACAAACATATAACGATAGCCAGCATTGCAAGGCTAATACTACATACTGTTCCTATGAAATTCACCAAAACAAGGACCCTCTTATTCATGAAGAATGAAGAGAAGGGAGAATTTTTTACCAAATGGAAACTAGACATCTCCAAAACCCTTCCTAAGCCCCCCTCCAGATCAGGAGATCAGTCCCACTCGTCATCGCTGATCATGTCATCCTCTTCCTTGGGCGGCCGGACGACCATCACCACCTCGGCCGCGGCCGTGGCGACACCTTGCTCTGTCAGGCTCCTCCCCCTCTCCACCACCACTCGGCCTTCCTTCTCGAGAACGTACAGTCCCTCCTCCGCCACCTCCTTCCGGCTCCGGTCGGCGATGACCAGCACCTTCTCCTCCTCTGCGCTGCGCCACGGCAGCGCCCGGCCGTCGGCCAGCTCGATGACGACCGCTTCGTTCGCGGCCTGGGCGACAGGGCCCCATCCCGGCAAGACGGCCCAGCGCGCCCACCCTTTGTCCACCTCGACGAGGCCGAGGTCCGCGTCCGTCCTGCTCCGCCTCGGCGCGGCTTCCACGGCGGCGACCCCGTCCGACTCCCGCACAACGGGTAGCAGGTGCACGGTGGAGGCCTCGGCGACCTCGCCGTACTTGAGCCGCACGACGGGCACGTCGGGGCGCGAGGCCGGGTCGTCCACGGCGTCCTCCACCTCCTCCCCGGCGGCCCTCCTCCGTGCCCGGTCCATCTCGATCTGGAGCCGCGCCCGGGCCGCCTCGGTCTCCACCAGCTGCAGCGCGCGGTCGAGCTCGGCGACGCAGTCCTCGACGGCGATGGCCTCCCGCGCCGCGCGGAAGCGCCAGAACGCGATGCCGTC